>JAQIUQ010001802.1:47500-215000 GCA_030378365.1 Hybognathus amarus | reverse complement strand
TAGGCAACAGTGACCCTTCCAAATCCCATTTTAAGAAGGGCAGGAAAAGTACTATTCTCATCCACAACTTGACCCCCCCACAACTGAGCCTCTATTCAGAGAAGACACTGTCATATGTATAGAGATACACTAGCCATCATTTATTTATTTATCTACCGAGCGGATGTCGCTGAAGATAGCAATACTCACTGGCTGATCCTCCTTAAGCCCTCTGGATCTCCAGCAGATAAAGTCCCTGTGCGCCTTCCAATGATTTATCAATTTGCAATGTTTGTTAAGATGGCTTTGAGCTTTAATTCGGGCTGGGATTGGCCAACTGACTGCACCTGTTGAGAGCAAACGGCCTACTCAAAGGGTCAGTCAATGGAAGACTCGGACAAAGTGCAGACGAGGGTCTGACCCACAACTTGTCCAATGGAGTCCATAGATCTGGGGTTAAGTTGACTGCCCTGGTCACTCTTCCTTACCTACCCTAATTACTGTACACGCATTATATACCTCTCATTGCCCTGTGCCTGAGGACATATTGGACCTTTTCCATTGCTTTAGAGAGCAGTTTCAGTTTCAAGGTACAATTATAGAGTATTTGACTTTTTTTCGGCTGTAAATAGGTACAATTTTGCAGACACTTTTAGATTAACATTAACCATACATTCCATCTAAACAATTATGTATGCATTTGTATTTGTGGTAACACTTTATTTTGATAGTCACTTTAGACATTCTAACTATAAGTAATTTTTCAACTACATGCCAACTTACTGTCATTAGAGTATTAGTAGACTGTAGTAGACTGTCAGTAGACTGTTAGGTTAGGGTTAGGTATTAGGGTTTGGGTTAGGAGAATGAGTTGACTTGTAGTTGCTAAGTTACTTATAGTCTGTAGAATATCTGTTGGGGGACCAACAAAATAAAGTGTTAGCAGATATTAAGCAGATAGTCTACTCTACTAATACTCCAATGAGAATTAGTTGACATGTAGTGGCAATGTTACTTATAGTTAGTTGAATATATAAAGTGGACTATCAAAATAAAGTATTACCGTATTTTATTGTAATATAATACATTTATATCATATTTAACATATACTTATTTATATATTTAATACATTAAGTATGTATATGAATATGGAAATAGATATATACTGTATTCTATATATATATAGGGTATAATATATATATAATATATATATATATTTATATATTTATTTGATATAATATATATCAAATATATCAAATATATTTGAAATAAATATGTCATATATATATATATATATATATATATATATATATATATATATATATATATGATTATTTTTCAAATATATTTGATATATATTATATCAAATAATATATAAATATATTTATATATTTTAATAAAAAAATGTATAAATTAATGATAAATTTAATGTGTAAAATTCATGTATATAGAAAACATTATATGTATGTATGAACATTACATTATATGCATGTATGAACATTACCTCAGTACTTTTTATTAAATTAGTACTCTGGGAAACCACAACAAAAATTGTGAAAATATTTTTGTAGAATTTTTGTCTTGGCTTTTTTGTTTTGTTTGTTTGTTTGTTTCTTCTTTTTAATAAAACCACATAACAAATAAGGTTCATTTACAATTCAAACATGTGAATATTTATAAGGAGCGATCCAGAAGGGCCGGTGATAGACAGTCATTAGATGTTCCATTAGATCCATCAGACGGGCTCTTCAGTGAAACAGACCTGAGATAGTGACAAGCTGATGATCTGGTGTGTGTTGAGGAGGGCAGACTGTCAGGCCTCAGTGTGAGGTGGCTGTCAAAGCCCTCTCCATGATTATACACCTGACCCCATCATCGCCGCCAGTTACCCGCCACAGACATTTCTGTCACTACGCCTGCCATTTTGCTTTCCAAGGTGCTAGCCGGGGCAAGCGCAGCCACGTTTTAGTGTTGTTTATTGATTTCTGACCCCACGCTTAATAGTTTTCCCAGGCCCCCCAAATGGCTTTTGTAAGCAATAGGGTTTGTACATCTCGCCGATCAATACCTTTTATATTTACAATAAAATTGAAACGGCTCGCGAGCAGACTGCTGGCCCGGCATTTGTCATCCCTCTGCAAGGGAAAACTATGTCATTATCTGAATTAAAACATTTATTTCTGATTAAGAGAGTGTCCTGTCTCATTAATTTTTCCCCTTCCAATACAAGGGGAATGGAATCGTATTGATTTTCGCACTTTTTACACATCTCCACTACTGGGAAGATAATTGAGAAGTTAGCCAGAATAAATGAAGTTTCTAGTCTAGCACAGCAAGCCAATACCTTGGAAATGTAAGGTGTTTTTGCAGCACAGGGTTTTTAATTTTGCTGCGGGTATGGACAAGGGGACCGAACAAATTGGATTAAGGCTTGGGACGTGGCGCTGGGGAATAGGGGCCGATTCCTCCGGGCGACGGGGGTAATAAGACAAGCCTCAGATTGTCCCCAACTCCAAAAAAGCACTATCACAAAAGGAAGTCTAGATTAAAGAACCCAAAGCCTATTAATGCCAAGTTGCGCTCAATCTATCCCTCCCACAAAGCTTATTGTTGAAGCGGAATTGAGAGATGGTGATCGATGGCTGAACTAGACCCTTCAATGTTGCTTGGCCATTGATTAGGCATTACTAAATGAATGAGATTATTGAGGCTGTTTAGTCTTCATTTTGGGTAAGTGATTTCTAAGCTTTTGTCTTGCCAAATAGAGACTTTACAGAGAAAACGTACGTCTTTCCTATTTATTACCAAAGCATGGAGGTATATTTTAATTTGCCTTTGAACATTTTTTGAACAAAATATCATTATTAAGCTGTAGCTGGTAACACTTTAGAAAACTATTCCTTCATTAATGAATAACTACACAGGAACAAAATGAGTAACGCACTATTAACATTCTAGTAACGATAAACAAAACAACTCTGATTAACGAATTAGTGAGTAATAGCGCTCAGTCGAACGCCGTAGATTCACTTTTAGCTAATCAGTAACTACTATTTTTCGGTAACACTTTACAATAAGGTTCGTTAGTTAACATTAGTTAACTACATTAGGTAATATGAACTAATAATGAATAGCACATATACAGCATTTGTTAATCTTTGTTAATGTTATTTTCAACATTTACTAATACTTGATTAAAATCTTGTTAACATTAGTTAATGCACCGTGAACTAACATGAACAAACAATGAACAGCTGTATTTTCATGAACTAACATTAACAAAGATGAACAAATGCAGTAACAAATGTATTGCTCATGGTTAGTTCATGTCAGTAAATACATTAACTAATGTTAACTAATGAACCTTATTGTAAAGTGTTACCTATTTTTCTTATCTCAAAACTGCTATATACAGGTTAATAATTAATAGTAATATTAATATTATATAATATAATATAAGGTAATGGTAACCCATTAGTAATGAATCAAGTGTTACATCCTTCTAAAGGAACTAATAAAAGCTTGATAACTACCAATATTACGTTTTTTTGTAAGGTTTCTCATCCCTCATCCCGTCAGTTATGAGATGATGCCTTGGGAAGCATTTTGACCATCTGACGCTTTAGGCACCCTTTAGTGTCAGTTAGATGACGCCCTAGGATCGCATCTAACCGTTATGGTGTGTTCACATAGCCTGGCATGCCAGACCTACATCTAGATGTTAGGTCTGGAAACTCTTCATTGACAGGGCTCAATCCGAGGGGTGGGATAAATGGTTGTCTTTCAAATTCTCTCTGCACGCAATTGGATAGCGCTAAAGCCAATCAGAGCAATGAAGAAGGTGACGTACTCAGCGGAGCAAGTTGATCATTAAACTTTTACCGCATCCAGTCCAGCTGTCAACATTGTATATTGAAAATAAGGGAGATTTCCCGGAATCCATCACCAACATAAGGGATTTTTGTTTTTGTTTTTTACACGACCCACAAACTTTAAAAATAAAACACTAATCATTAAAAGCCTAAAGTGTATAACTAGCCTACATGTGTGAGAGAAAGAGACAGTATGTGTGTGTATGAGAGAAAGAGACAGTGTGTCATTAAAAAAATAATATCATAGAGAATGTTTAAATACTAATATCAACTTACCAGGGAAACGGAGGCGGAGTAGTGGCGCTTCGGAGTGGTGGAGATAATTCGGGAGAGGTCCGTGCACCTTACCGATCAAAGCGCGCGCTGACATGGAGTAAAACCTTTATCCTCGACGACAAAATGACAAGTTGATAGTTTCGCCACAGCTTTTTTGTAACAGCGCTCGCGGCGCCGGCCGCATCCGAGGATGAACGACTTAAAACCGAATATGTCCGAGCTGGCTCTGACCGTCGCAACTCTGTCGTCATTATGTTAAGCCCGCCCGCCAACTCTATACACGATGTGATTGGCCCGGCCAGAGTTGGGCCTTTCCAGCTAAACCGTCTATGGAGAGTTGCTAGACCACACTTTGCGGCAAAATAATTTTTGCTGCCGCTAGGGTGCGTCTAGATTTCTAGGCTAGTGTTCACACCTAACGCAAATAGAGCGTCAAATATGCGACCATCGCGTCTAGTTAGACACTTGAAAATTTTGAACGCATTCGCGCATCCGCCTCACTCGCGAATAAAAAAACAACAACACAATTTCCTTCTGGCATACGTTTCCGTCATGTCTGAAGTAAAAGATATTGATGCTCTGTACTTGTTGTGGAAGTCCCAAATACGGAGGAAAGCCAAACGCAGACGTGTCCAGGTTCACAGCACCAAAGGATGGACACCAACTACAGGCTTTCCATCTTTCCATCTGTCTCAGGTCAGGGACAGTTTCATAGAATAACATCAACACCAATAAATATACAGCATTTATCGTTTTTGCTGTGATTTAATTACAATAAATGTATGAAAAACCATTTTCGACAGCAGTGATAGGCCAGACGTATCAATTAGCTCTTCGTTGATTGGCTGGCGCAACAAAGCGCCATGCGAATCTTCCGCTCGAGTTCAAATTTTTCAACTTGCGCGAAGACGTTTGTGTCAAAACGTTCGCACTTGATTCGCATCATTCGCGACACCCGGTGCATCTATTCACGTCTTTGCATTGACTTTGTCTACTCGCGCAAACGATTAAATTTGCGTTCGGTATGAACACACCATTACCCTACCCTAGACCTTTAGCGTCAGTTAGATGATGCCCTGAGGATTGCGTCATGTCACTGACGCTAAAGGGTGCCTAAAGCGTCAGATATTGAAGCATGGTCAAAATAGTCAGTTAGATGACGCCTTGGTATGAGAATGCGTTGTAATGACCCAAGTGTTACTATATCTTTCTAAAGGAACTACTAATTATTTGGATCAGTATTTTAAAGTGAAGATCATAGGAACAACACTAGTAATGACTATAGTGTTACCAAATCCATCGGAAGGAAATACTATTCAAAATCTTACAAAAATACCAAAAGCTTACAATGACTTCAGTCAATATCAGGTAATTATCATGTTTTTCACTTTAGAATACTGATCCAAATAATTAATAGAATATTTAGAAGGATGTAGTAACACTTTAGTCATTACTCAGTGGGTAACCTTTACCTTTCATTTTAAATTATGTATTATTCATGATAATTATGAACCTGTATAGTAGTTATCTGGGAGGTAACTGATCTGGGAGGCTAACTGATTAGCTAATAGTGAACTACCAGATTCAACTGAGCACTATCACTTACTAGTTTGTTAATCAGAGTTTCTTGTTAGTAAATAGTAGTTACTAGAATGCTTTACTCATTTGTTCCTGTAGTCATTCATTAATAAAGAACAGTATTCGAAAGTGTTCCTATAGCTTGCATGACCAGAAGCTTGCGGTACACAGAGCCTCACGTATACCTGGCCACAGCTCTGGGATGGAGAGAAAATGTTGTCTGACTTTGAAAGGGCATCGTCCATCATGACTTTTCTCAGCCTGTCAGCGAACGGATAGACGAATGGATCTGTGGGAACCCCCCACGTCTGATCTCCCATTTCCCCTATCTCTGTCCACTGACCGGCTCACTGGCCAGCAGGCTAGACACCTCTGCTGCAGGCGAGTAGCTGATCAGCCAAGGATCAGGAAAGCTGCCAGCTTGCTGCCTCCGAAACAGGCCTGACAGCACATTAATTCAACCTGCGGAAATCACTGCAAATAGGCAGGAGACATTGTGTCCACTGAGAGTGAGGGAAATGGAGAGAAAGAGGAAGAGAGGGAGAGTTTGGAAGGGAGAGATAGGAAGAGAGTGAGAGGAGCCTTTTAATGAGCTGCTATAAGTTACTCTGTCTGACTTGACCATTAGAAGACTGTAATGCGCAATTGGTTGAGAAAATGTGTTGCAACTGTGATAGGCGCCCATGCCAAAGGTGGTTTAAATCACGAGGGACATGTTGAGTGTTTCGCTGAGGTGAATTACATTCCTGGGCTGTTTTATTGCTGTATTTAAGGTTCTGTTGAGAGTTAGACTGATTGATTTGACACCTCAGAATTTGCATCCCTTTACCAGAACCATAAAAATGGTAAAAGATCAGTCTGATAAAACAAGATGCTGTGAGTGATCAGGGCTTGTATGTAATGGGAAAGTTAGTGGGTCCTTTACCTGTATTATCAGGAGCATTGTTTCAGAGAGAAAGCATTTACTTTATGCTTTATAACTGGTAAGACAAAGTCTGTGCATTCAGTTTTCTCCATTAAGCAAATGTATCATTTAAGGTCACACACAGCAATGTCCATGTTGTGGTGCTATATCTATCTATCTATCTATCTATCTATCTATCTATCTATCTATCTATCTATCTATCTATCTATCTATCTATCTATCTATCTATCTATCTATCTATCTATCTATCTATCTATCTATCTATCTATATATCTATCTATCTATCTATCTATCTATCTATCTATCTATCTCTATCTAAAGTTTAAAAAGTCTAAAATATAATTATTTTTGTGATACTCATTTACAGTTTTGACTTAATGAACATTAAATGAACAGTAAAATTAGACACAATTGTACAAAGTTGTTGTCGTTTTAAACATAAAACTCCGGCCAGACAGTTCTTCTGTATTATATGACTTCCTGGTACAAGATGTTTTTTTATTGTAAAGTATGTGTGGCACACATCATGCTAATTTACATTTGAACAACTTTACTTAAAGGGATAGTTCGGCCAAAAATGATATTTAAACCATGCATTACTCACCCTCAAGCTGTTCGAGATGCATATGTCAATCTTGTTTCAGACAAACACATTTTCAGTTATTTTAGAAAATGTCTTTGACCCTTCAGTGGATATAATGT
Source organism: Hybognathus amarus (assembly GCA_030378365.1). Taxonomy (NCBI): domain Eukaryota; kingdom Metazoa; phylum Chordata; class Actinopteri; order Cypriniformes; family Leuciscidae; genus Hybognathus; species Hybognathus amarus. Next base: position 207,668 of record JAQIUQ010001802.1, on the reverse strand, counting down.
GAAGAAATGGGGTCCAGCTCCTTCAAAATGTGCATAAATCCTTCACGAAAGTAATCCATCCGGCTCCAGGGTGATAAACGAAGGCCTTCTGACGGTAATCCGTGCGGTATTGTCGTAAAATATACATATTTAAAACTTTATAAATTGAAAATATCTGACTTCCGGCAACGATCTACGTACGTTCACGGGTGATGGAAGTCGGCATACATAGCGTCAGGAACCGTTGTGACGTCGTGACGTTTCCTACGCTACGTCCTACCTCGTACGTCGACTTCCATCACCCGTGAACGTACGTCACGTGAGGAACCGTCGCGACGATCGTTGCCGGAAGTCAGATATTTTCATTTATTAAGTTTTAAATATGTATATTTTTACGACAATAACGCACGGATTACCCTCAGAAGGCCTTCGTTTATCACCCTGGAGCCGGATGGATTACTTTTGTGAAGGATTTATGCACATTTTTGGACTTGAAGGAGCTGGACCCCATTTCTTCACATTATATCCACTGAAGGGTCTAAGACATTTTCTAAAATAACTGAAAATGTGTTCGTCTGAAACAAGATTGACATATGCATCTCGAACAGCTTGAGGGTGAGTAATACATGGTTTAAATATCATTTTTGGCCGAACTATCCCTTTAAATATCTTTAAACCATAAAACACTCGTCAAACAATCAATGCATTGAATCATGTTCAGAATGCGCCATTAAATATTATAATGAGTAGCTCTCTTTTTTTGCCTAACCTGTGAGATGACAAATCTCATTTGTTCATTTACTAATACATCCTCAATGGAGAAAAACAACGGGGAGCCAACAGCTTTATTTGCTGTTGCATTTCTATGCATGGAGTAATCTTAGGAGGAATACTCTAAAGGCTGAGAACATTCATCACAAGCAAATCCAAACATAGATGAAAAATTACAGGATTAGCAATGACCTTCCAACCAATCAGCCACCGTAATTACACTCGTTTATTATGGCCTTCTTCAGAGACAGAGCAATACAGAGATGACCCTTCACCAAAACAAAATGTTTATAAATGTACAAGCCAAAAAGGAATGCTAATAGGGACTCATTTTATAGGGCATCAGTGCACAGCCATACATTTATGTGTGCATTTCATTTATAAAGGTTTAGATTAAGTGCCTAACCAAATTATTTTAATTCCATATACCATTTGTAGTGAACAAGGGGATATTATAATGCTTGCAATCTTTAATCATAGGTCTTAAACGATATTTCAACAGATCAAACTGCAAATAATTTTTGTAAGCTTTCAGCAGGACTTGCTTCTCATTAGGTATTTGTTTTTGAAATGCTTTGTTATGCTTTGCGATGCACTTTTACTTAGCCATTATGCAGTATAAGATCTCCTGTCCTCTCCTATTTTGTTAATTCCTATTGTTATTATTATGAAAATTGATATTATAGCCTAAATAGCTGATATATAGTAGCCTTTACATTTTATTTTTTAATTTTTTAATAATCGATTGTTCATATTTTTATTTGTTTGTATAGGCCGATCACTGTAAAAATATTGTTGGTTTAACTTAAAAAATAAGTAAACTGGTTGCCTTAAAATTTTAAGTTCATTGAAATGGAAAAATTGAGTTAATACAATGAAGGAGATTAATTTAATCCCCAGAAACTCAAAATATTATGTTATTTGAACTACATAAATGATCTAATTTGATTTGACAAAAGACAAAAATGATAACAAATGATGAAAATATATTTTTACAGTGTTACATATATTATAAAAATTTTCTAAGATTTCAGATATTTATTATTTTGAATTGGGATCTTTCTTTAAATAGTGGTCATAGTCATGACCCGTTATATATAATATGTATATATATATTTGCCACTTTTCTTTTTTCTTTTTTAATATGATCAGCCCTGCCATACATATGGATGTTTGTATTTGCACTGTAAATGAGTTGCTCTCACTCTTGCTTTAGGGACAGAATACAGATCAATCCCATTTTCAAATACAGCCCAAACCTCAGTGGTTGGTAAATCGCTTTTCTACAGGTAGCGGAATAGGCTTTTGTTGTGCATGAATGTGTGTGGGTGAATGTGTGTGTGCTAGACCCGCATCCCCTCCCTCGGCTGTCATTATTCCACGTTCATCGACAGAGAAGTTATAGTTGGCCAGAAAGCTATCAGATGGGCCGGACAGCGGATAATTGAGGTGATGATCAGAGCTGTTCAAAGACAATTGATAGTGATGGAGTCAGGGTTAGCCACGCTCAAGGATCCCAGCCTGCGGAGTCCCCCTTGCCCCGGGAGCGGCACACAGAATATGGAATAACATATACGCTGCTAACGTGTGTCAGGCAGTCACTGGAACACGCCGGGCTTTGGCGCCGTCCGGCCAAACTAAGTCCTCAATCAGCCGACAGGGATATTGCACCGATCCCTGCGAGCATGAGAGAAATGACCCCGACTCCATATATCTGTCTGATCCATCCATTTGACAAGTTGCCAAACTTTTCGAATACCTCCTAAGCCGTTAAGGCATAGCAAGCTGGGGAGTGATATTTCATAAGCACAGGGTTAGGTGAGGTGGGACATGCAGGAAGTCATTACTTTTTTGCCTCCCAGTGAAGCCTTTGTCTGGATTGGATATGTCAAACTGAGATATCTTAATGGCTTTCACATACAACTCCATTTCTTTTGTTTTATCCTACAATTGCATGCCGCAACCTTATTTCCTTTCCAACCAGAGAATTAATGTAGCCTGCGCTGGTAAACCCATGTAGCTCTTCTAGTATGCATGTACTGTAGTGTGATGTCTACACTGGGATCAATGAAGCTCTTTGAGGAGTATATCAATAACTCAATAGTCCAAGCATCAATAAGCAAGATGCCATGCCCTCTGGGCTCGGCAATAGGATCAGGTTGGCAGTATGGGATACGGACGGGACGGAATGGAAGGAACGTGACATCCTTCCATACCTCAGCATCTTGTCACGAGCCTGACAGCGGCAGGTTGGACCGGTGACCGGGGTGGCTACAGGTTCCCACTGTCAGCAAGTAGCAACAACACTGTCGGCCCACGATAATCCTCTTGTCTTCAACTCCTTCAGCAGAAAAAGACTGCCAATGTCTTGTCAACCACCCTTAATCCTCAGCATCCTGAGTTCAAGCCTCTGAACGAGGCCCCCGGGGCTTTGCCTTGGCCACCTTCTTGCCCCGGTATTGACCTGAACTGTCATCCTGGTCCAGCGTCGACCCCGGTGCACGGGCCAATCTATTGTGGATCATGAGTTCAAATGATTTTCCTCCCCTCTCCCGCCCTGTTTTCCTAGTGAGCTGATTGCTAATGACAACATTAGAAAGGGCAGAATGGAGATTCCACAAACAATTTGCACCTTGGATTTGCAAATCTAATATCGGAAGATGTTCAAATACAAGCCTCTCTTACTGATATGAGCTAAAATAAAGAGTGAAGATGTTTGTTGTTCAGTGATCATGTACTGTAGGATATGACTCTTAGATCAAATAATGCTGAATGTATATATATATATATATATTAGGGCTGGGAAAAGATTAATCGTGATTAATCGCATCCAAAATAAAAGTTTGTGTTTACATAATATATGTGTGTAGTGTGTATAATTATTTTGTATATATAAATACACATATATGCATGTATATATTTAAGAAAAATGTGTTATTAATATATCAAATATTTATATTTATCTATAATATTAATTTTGTATAAATATATATAAAGTATATACATGCAAATATTTCTTAAATGTTTACATGCATGTGTGTGTATTTATATATATATATAAAATAATTATACACACTACACACACATATATTATGTAAACACAAACTTTTATTTTGGATGCGATTAATCGCGATTAATCTTTTCCGGCCTAATATATATATATATATATATGTGTGTGTGTGTATATATGAAGAGTTCAGATGCAAAAGCCTCTAAGTGCCATTTGAAATTTTCTTCTAAAATGATCATTTTTATCAAGCTTGTATATCAAAGTTCAGTAATTTCACTTAAATGGCAATGAAGATTACCTATTAATTGTCATTTAAGTGAAATTACTGAACTTTAATATACAAGCTTGATAAAAATGGTAATTTAATTTTAGAAGAAAATTTCAAATGGCATTTAGAGGCTTTTGCATCTGAACTCTTCATATATATATATATGTGTGTGTGTGTGTGTGTGTGTGTGTAAAAAATAAATTCCTATCTTACACTGCTTCAAATCTTGTAATTTTAAGTACTTTTATTTTGTTTTAATTATTGTTTTTAGATATAAAATTACTGATACTAAGAAATACTTAAACATTTTTAAATGAAAAATGAAATAATGGTTTGATCATTTTATTGTTGTTGTACATTAATAACAACAAGCACTTTTCTTGTACATTGCTTATAGAAAACATATGATGCTCATACTATTAAACATTTTAAAGCCAATAAAAGGAACAATCTGCTTAGTTTTTTGTTTGTTTGTTTGTTTGTTTTTGGTAGATATAGAGCTTAAGATACAGCTATGGAAAACATTAAGAGACCACTGCCAAATCAGCAGTTGCTCTGGATTTATTATTTATATTATAAATAATAAATCCAGAGCAACTGCTGATTTGGCAGTGGTCTCTTAATTTTTTCCATAGCTGTATATCTTCTTAGATCGTATCTAAGATAGTAATAGTTAAAAGAAAAACACACAAAAAAGGCCATGTAAACAGCTGGCTGATTTTTTTAACAGTGCATTATTTCATTAGTCATGATGGAAAATGATTGTGGTGATGAAGCGTTGCTGCATTTCATGCAGCATACAGTTTACGGTGACATTCTGCAGTTTTCTTAACGTGCCACCTTATTGATGAACATTGTTTTTTTTCTGTTCCTGGGACAGATTATTTATATTTGGCTCATAGCACGGTGGTTGAAATACTTCAATGCGAGCTTCATAAAGCCCTGTGCTTTCTACACCCCAAGACTGATTACTTTTCATTTGCCGGCTGAAAATACCTTACAGGGATGTACATATTTATATGTCACGGTAAAACAAAAGGTAAAAGAGCTGCATGCATCAGCTGAGTGGCTATACGGCAATTGGGAGCATGATCTTTATGATGATGATGGGGATGAAGAAGATGAGATAAATCTTACCTAGGTTATTCATCTAACCATAATCATACTGTATGTTAGCAAATTGGTTTGCCACAACAGAGCATCTTGTGTTGAGCTCCATGGCCCATTCCCATACTACATTTAAATGGAAATTTTGGGGTTAACCCCCAAGTCCACCTCGTGCCTTCCTCGTTCTCAAGCGGGCCCATGGTAAATATTTCATTAATCAAAAAAGTTACAAACAGACTTTGTACTGTCATAACTCTTTGCCATGGCTTTCCTGTTGATTGATTCCTATACACACATACTGTCTGATTACCATAATGTGCTCTTGTGGTGAAAATTCCAGTTGAGGATTTCGGGGGGCAGGGAGCATGGCGGAGCGCCGGGGGAAGTACATAATAAATGGTGGTGGCTCCTCCTCATCGGGAGTGATTTTAATCCAATGCTCCATCACTGCTCATGGTGAGTAGAGTCTTTGGGGTTTAGGCTATCAGTTATGAGGCTATGTTTGCAGGCAGACACAATCATTTCGCTGATTGTCACAAGTCCCAAGCAGTGACACCAGGAAGTGATCCATCAGTCAATTTCCTGTGACATGAGGAGAAAGATGACACGGGGACCATTGACTTATGCAGAGAACCTCCGTTCTTTTCTCCATGACTCCTTTTACATGCTCCAGGGAACATATTTTATTTCGAACACTTAACCTTCCCCGTTTCACCATTTTTCTGCAAGCCTATTGATTTAATCATTCTGACTGGGCCCAAACAGGTGCTTATATTGAACTTTTTGCTACTTTCTTTTTATTTTCAGGTCTTGTGAGGAGACCCATGCAAAATGAACATATGCTATTATTTAATTAAAGGGTAGGTCTACAATATGTAAGAATTTTGTAATTAAATATCCAAAAATCATTTGCAAAGTGTGATATTATTTCCTGCGTTGTATTTTATACGAAATTTCAAAAGCTTCACTAGCCTATTTTACGCACTACGGACGAGAATGCGTTGTATATGTCCTGCAGTTGTGTACTAATATATCCCAAAAATCCCTTGCACAGTATGATAGGCTATATTTCCTGCAGTTGTGTAATTACAATATACAAAAAGTCTCCATAGATTTATTTATTTATTTATTTTTTATTTCAGAGAAATTCCTATTTTAAATAAGTGGCCGTCCCCGGAAAAAAATACCTGTCAATGACGCAATATCGGCACTATCCTCGGTTTCCGTCGTTTTCCGTTCATACTGTCAGTGTTATGACGTAACCATGGCGACAGACAGTGGACAACTGCGTAGTGCGTAACGTTCAGCGGCACGCCGTTCTTGTTTCAGCAGACTTTGGGACAAACAAGAACTAAAATGAGGTTCAATTTCACTCGTGGCGTTTTTGAGATGCCGAGAGCTCCACGTGCCACGACTAACTTGGACTTGACAGAGCTTCACGAGTCACGACTTGACAGGTGAGCAAATGTACAATAAGTTACATAAAACAAATCAATGTTATTTAACGTTAGCTCCTCAACATGATGAAATGTATAAGGTCAGTATATTCTAGTATACAGCAAACGAACTAACACGTTATAACATTAGACCTACGTTCAAAATGCCGTTTAGTGTGATTAGACCAAGTGAAGCAGCGCTGCGTTACCTCACAAGTTTAATTCGTCTAATAAACTCACCTGTGTGTTGACAGGGGAAAAACTGGTCAGAAAATGTAACAAAAATGTAACAGAATTTGTAGAAATGTAGTGGAGTAGAAAGTATAATAATTGCTGCAAAATGTAACGAAGTAAAAGTAAAAAGTATGCACTATTTATTCTACTTAAGTCAAGTAAAGATACGTGAAAAATGTACTTAAGTAAATTAACAAAGTATTTGTACTTCGTTACATTCCACCACTGGATATCTTTCTCTTTACCAATCGTGACCTGCTTCATACCACTGTAATATTAAAAAAACATAAATGTTTGCACTCATCCATAAACATAATTAGATCCGTCAGCTTGACAGCAGCTTGACCATCATTCAGCTCATCACTGTGTCATCAACCTACGCTTTCGTTATTGTTGGAAACTGCTATATTGTGAAAAAAATAATAATAACAATAATAATAAAAAAAACTATTGTGCCTCCTAGTTAAAATATTTTTTACAAGGTTTACAATATACTATACAAACATTCAAATGGTTTAGTAATTCCAATGTCATATAGCAATGAGTAATTCTCATTAAGTAATGGGTATTCATACGTATTTACATTTTCATATGTTTGCATAGACACTGATCATGCATTATGAATATATGGACATTCTCTAAAATGTCTTTTTATGCATAAGCAACTTTATGAACAAATGTTTACAAATCCATCCTCACAGGTTCATAAAATGAATGCATAAATTATTTTTTATTTAATCAAAGCGATTAGTTAAATTCATTCATTAAATCACAATTGACAATATATATTGTCTTTATATAATATTTTACATGTATCTGCTATATTTGTTATGCTGTTTAAGTTTTAAGGTATAGTGACTAGAACACTGAATATTGCTGTAAAACAATATCCCTTTTTCAACATCCCAAGCATTTTTATGCAAACCAAAGTAAATAAGATAATAAAATGATCCCAAATTTACATCCCCACATACATGCTTCTACAAAGCTTTATTTTCATAAGTCACCTCTCTACAATTTGTAAGTGTTGGACAGTAACTCTATCAATCTATAGGTGTTTAGAAGATTGCCTTCTGTGCCGGTCGAGGCGGTGTAATCTGTCTGGCCCTCATTGTGCACCTGACCAGCCAAGGGCTCATTACCACCACAATCGGTGGTGTAGCTCACCCTAACATTAGTCCACCTCATCTGTAAACAGCCTCATCCATCACACGCATGTGTTCTGCTTATCCAAACAGATACAGAGTATGTTCTAATAATTGTCTCATCTCTGGAACGAGGGCGATGATGATCATGTACATGATACTCCCGATGTACAATTGTGTCCTCCCCTTGCTACCTCTCTCACTCATTCTCTCCCTCGTGTACTTCTGCCACTCTGGTTATAATAGAGTCTCTTGATGTTGGTTTATTAATCATGTACTAGTCTGATATGACACAAGCCAAGTGGGAAATGGATTGTAATGGGATCGGTTCATTCAAATACGGGGCTGCAACAGATTGTGCAAGATAAATATTGTAATTCAAGATTGCGATAAAAATCATGATATTGCTTTCTGTTTACCTTATGTAATCAGAAGTCCACCATTATGCTGGTTGAGAAAATCAAGTGTGGGTCATAGAGACTCTAATGGGGTCTTCGTGGTTTGTATTTTGTGTGTGCTTGTGTAAAACCATTTAAAAGCTTGGTGTCTGAAAGACGTTATTTGTGTTTTTGAATAAAAAATAGTGATATTCAGAAATATAATAAAAAAAAGTTTTACATTTGAATATAACTGAATACTTGCGATTTATACTTGCGATACTTGCGAAAAATGCGATTTATTCCTCTAGTGGAAAAGCTGAATATTAAAAATTTCAGCAGACTTTACTCCAGTCACCAGTCACATGATCCTTCAGAAATCATGTAAGAAAAAAAGTTACTTAATATTTATACCGTGATCAGTTTTATTCAGGATTCTTTAATGAAGAAATTTAAAAAGAACAGATTTATTTGAAAGATATCTTTTGTAACATTATGTCTTCACTGTCACTTTTGAATACACCCTTGCTGTATCCAGATATTGATATCTTTCATAAAAAAAATTCACTTACAGATTTTGAGTATTGAGTATTGAGTAGGGCTGTCAAGCGATTAATCGTGATTAATCGCACCCAAAATAAAAGTTTGTGTTTACATAATATATGTGGGTCCGCTCGCTGTGTATAATTATTTTGTATAAATAAATAGACACACATGCATGTATACTTAGGAAAAAAAATTTGATTTATATATAAAATATTTATATTTATATATAATATAAATTATATATAAATCTATATACAGTATATACAAGAAAATAGTTGTTAAATATATACAAGCATGTGTGTGTATTTATTTATTCAATATATATATATATATATATATATATAAAATTATAGACAGTGTACCCACATATTATGTAAACACAAACTTTTATTTTGGATGCGATTAATCGCGATTTAATCGTTTGACAGCCCTAAGTATTGAGTATTGTTGAGTACTTTATTCACTTATAACCATAATCATTTAAATGTTATTACACGCAATTGAACAGAGTGCTTATTAGTTATTTTATATTTTCAATGTATTTGAAGGGATCCATCACGCAAAAATTGTAATCGTCATCATCTATTTACTGTTATGTTTAACTTTCTTCCACATAGCACAGATTTGAAGAACGTTTCAGGGTTTTATATATATATATATATATATATATATATATATATATATATATATATTATATTACATTTTTCAAAGTATCTTTTTTGTGGCCCACATAATAAAGAAATTCTTACATGAGAAGTACGTAAATGATGGCATAATTATCTTTTTTGGGTGAACCGTACCTTTAAGTCACAGCTTTGTTCAAGTGTACAAAGGGAAAGATCACAACAGTAGGACTTTTTTTCCTCCTCTAAAAAGAAAATCAATTTATAACTAATTGAATAAACATTAGGCCGTGTTGTCATTGCACAAGGAACCTGATGTGATCTCTGCCACCATAGTCCTCAACCTCAAACTTGTCCAAACAGCAACATCGCATTGGCAAAGTAAAGGTTGCGTTAGAAATATTGAATTGTTTCAGTCAAGAGAAAATGCAAGATGTGCCAAGAACTTGCAAACAACAACATTTACATCTTGTAGAATAGCAGAAAGCGAGAGGGTCAGAAGTCTCACTCTTGAAATGCTTGCAGTTAGTGGTGCTTAAAAACAAAAGGTTGGTTGTGTTTTTAATTGCGAATGAAATTACAATCAACTTTATAATATTATAACATTATGTTTTGCTGACATTAGGTGCTATCATCATTCACTGGACCTCATATACAAATAATTGCATTCAATCTTCTTGTATGTTGTAGTGAACACTGTAAAAAAATCCCGTTATTTTTACGGAATAATGCTGGCAACTTTAGTTGCCAGAACAATTCTGTAAAAAATACATCAAAACCGTAATCACTTTTACAATAATAAACCGTAATAACCTTTACAGTAATAAACTTTATTTCATTTACTGAAATCTGTTGATATAATAATTTTATGATAATTTGATTTCTGTTTTGTACCATGTAATACACTGACAACCATCAATCACCACAGCAGTGATTTAAGTAAAATGAGTAATCAAAGCTCATCACAAGTTGTCTTCCGTTAAAAGATACTTTCATAAAGAAGCTGCACAGTGTCATTCACATTAACATTAAACACCATCATGTTAAAACACGTGAAATTTAAAAATGCAATAAACATTAATTTAACAACTTTAAATGTAACATAAAACCCTAATGTACATAACTGATTAGGAAAAAAAAAACAAGAAAATTTGTGGGAATGTCAATTTACGGGTTTTCACTGTCAATTATACAAGGAATTGTTCTTTTTCACTTTCAAAAACTGTAAATTTAACGTTTTTTTTTACAGTAAAAATATATCATAGTTATTTACCGTATATAGTACGGAAACCTTCTGTTAACCAATTAACAGTTTTTTACCGTTAAAATTACGATTATTTTTTACCGTGTAGGAGCTGATTTGTCATTTTTAAATATGCTAATGGATATTTAGTTAGTTTGTTAGTTGGGTAGGTAGATACCAGTTCATGACAAAAGCACTGCCCCTCTTCAAAAGAGGAAGGTCGTAAAGAAAAGTTTCGATTTTATTACGCCCCAAACTGCCCAGCACATCTCCATATTAATATGGACCCATTAACAAGGGGTGCTAATTAAAATTTCTTTTATAAATATGTATGTGCCCAAGTCACAACATTATAGAGGAGAGGAGAAAAACACAGGAGACAATGCTGAACGATGAAGATGAAGCCCTGAAGAAAAGAGTGTTCCCAGCAGAAAATTGGTTTAATTAATAGCACATTTTACATAATGATTACAGTGTAATTGCGCCGACTAGCAGAGTGTCATTAAATATATCCTTGCTCCTTTACAACACCCTCTGGCGAAAAATAATGAGTTACATTGGAAATCACTATGCAACAGGTTCATAAATAACATTTAAGCCCATACAAGGCAAGTACTTATAAATAATAAATATTTGCCTTCTGTAATTGAACGAAAAATGACTGCCTCCCTCACTCCTCTTTTTTTCCCGGGCATGCTGCTTTGTCCTGTTATGGCTGTAGAAAGGAGAATTTTCTCATTTTTTCTCCCCTTGTAAGTGGTGAATAATTTATTTCCCGGCTAATAGTCAACACTGTCAACGCAGGGTGTTTAAAATATACCTGTGTCCAGATAAATGTCACGGCGGCTGGGGAAGTGATTATTCCCTGCTTCCAGATATTTTGTTGGATGCAGGCCCTGTATACACTGTAGTAAATCACCCTCTTCCAATTACCTGCCTCCATAAAACAAGCCCATATTCAAATCAGGTCTAAACCGGAGCCTAGAGACGAGGTTCAGTGCGGTTATAACTGTCAAGGGAGGTTGAAAGAGGGGTGCAGCCTGAGGGGTTGTCTGATGTTAGAGATGCCGTGAAGGGCTGAGCGGTCTGGGACGGATGTTTTAGGCAGATGGGTGGAGAGTTTTTGACGTTGTTCTCTGGTTATGATGTTTAGCTTTGGAGTGACACTTTCTTCGGGACCTTATAGAATCGTATTGGAAGCTTTCATATTCTATTCACCCAAAAATGAAAATTCTGTGATCATTAACTCATCTTCAGTTGTTCCAAACCTGTATGGATTTTTTTCCTCTGTTGAACTGAAATGAGTTACTAAACATTTTCTCGTCCCCATTGACTTCCATAGTAACGGGAAAAAATGTTTGGTTACCAACATTTTTCTAAATATCTTCTTTTGTGTTCAACAGAAAGTTTTGACCAACTTGACTGTGAGTAAATTATGACAGAATTTTAATTTTTGAGTGAACTATCCCTTTAACATTACATAGTAAGTCAGATAAAAAAATATGAGTTAAAACAAGAGGCTGATTATAGTTTATTTGAGCCACACTCAAATTCATTTGAACGTATTGATTAAATGTAAGATAAACAAAAGATAATGCATCTGAAAAGGTTAGAAACATTAAAACATTAAAAAGTTTGGTCTTGTTTTAAAGAAAACAATAAGCAGATTGTTACTGAAGTAAAAAGCACTTCAAAAAATTAAAGTATGAAAAAGTTATGGAAGTTAATTTACAGTAAATCAAATATACTTTATTAATGTTTTAATATAAGATAAATATTTTACAAAATATTTATAAAATTACTATATTACTATAAAATTACTATAAAATGAAAGCTATATATCTAACCAAGTTGTGTTCCAAATTTAAGGTTGATATCACAAAAATTGAAATTCTCAAGAGATTTTGTTTAGGCGTTATACCAAAAATAGCCACCGGGTGCCATTGAATTCTATTGAATTTAATTGTATGTATTATTCTACCATAACAAATTAATACATTTCTATCCAAATATAACTTCTGTCACTAAATATGGAACATTAAGACTCAGACCTTTCTGACAATATGTGTTTTGTCAAGATTAGAAAAGGTTTTGATAATAATTATGAAAGATGATGCCCGAAAGGGGAGGGGCCTAATAAAAAAATACCGTTTCTAAGGTAACGCAACGTCCAATTTCAAAACGGTTTTCACAGGATGAATTCTAAGTTCGCAAGCTTTCAAATGATACCTAATTTATGATAACTACTAAACTATGTGCTATAATAATAATACAAAAATCATATATATATAGTGCCCTATAATTTCTGCGATCACGGAATAAAAAGCACACTCTTTTTACAACTAAAATAACAGTAAAGGGTAAAAAAAAAAAAATCCCAAAAATTAAAACGGAAAAAACGGAATTTGCAAAAATTAAAACGGAAAAAACAAAATTTGGGAAAAAATAAAATGGAATTTGGGAAAAAAATAAAACAGATTTTATAGGGCCCTATATATATATATATATATATATATATATATATATATATATATATATATACTTTTTAGAGGACTTCTTGCCTTACTTTTTAAAATATAATTTGATCTTTTTTATTGACAAATACTAGATTATGTTTTATTATGAACTTTTAGCACTAAACACCAAAGTTTCAATTATTAAAAGTGTGTGCATCGACTTTTTGTGACAAAGGTCAGAAGCTCCTGTAATGACGCTGATTTTTTTGAGGTGCACTCTTGTCATAAATTCATATATTACTGTTTATTTATCATTTGTAAGAAAAAAAAAACAGTGCTAAATTATCTATTTAGCAGAGTCTTAGACCTTTCCAACGATATATAGTTTGTCATGACTTGATTAGGATTTAATAGTAATATAGTAAATTTAGTTTGCCCATATATGGGCAAGTGACAGTTAAGGGGTTAAAGAAAAAAAAATGGCCCTTGGAAATCAATTAAAGGGGGTAAAAAGGGGTACACCTGAAGATGTGCAATCTGATATGTTTATTTACTCAAACCAGAGGGCCATAGAATCCCCATGACCTGATTTGAGCACCATTATGAGGAACGCATGCATAGAAGAGTGTGAGATCCTTTCATCTGTGCATTTAGATGAAAACACCCCCCTCCCCCTCCACCGTCTTCTCCTCTATGGCTCATTCTCTCCTCATCTTTTCCAGCAATTCACTGAGCTGATAAATGCCTGACGCTGACCTGGTTATTATCACACATGTAGATCTCATGTATGTGATTTTGATCAGCTCGTGGATGAAAACACGATTGAATACATTAAACACTCTTCACCAACCATAATCCCCATGCGGGTATTTTGCACGCAGACGTTCGCCACTTTTGTGTAGAGTGCATCAATAACAGAAGACACTAAGAAGTCTTGTCAGGGATCAGATTGTCATACGAGTCAGGCAAAGCAGTCCATGCAGGACTCATTCCGGTCTGCAATCAGGCCTTAATCTGGGAATACATTTCCCGATACATCCGCTTCCATCTGTGTAGATAGTAATCACTAAGAATGTGCTCAAGTCTTGCAGAAATGTATAAATAATTTTCATTCAAACATATTAACAGTCAAAATATGAGAATCCATCATGGCGTCGGAATGCGAGGGTTTCTCAAGAAGCAATCAGGACCATCTGGCTGTGTGTTCTTTGTCTTTTGAGCCTGAGAGACAAGGTGCAGATTACTTGCGTGGCTCTCTTTTGCATAATGGCCTTCTTCCTCCCTCTACCACAGACCGATGGCGCATTTAAACTTTCTCTGGCAATCCATTACGTTTATCAAGCCCCCTTGTTCTTTAATCTCATGCTTCCCTGGAAAGGGAACCCAGACGTGGGTTTAAAGACCTTTTTATGAAGGCAAGAATGCAGGGCTCAGTTCATCTTAGGCAAAAAGACCTGACACATTTATGTTCCATGGACAGGTTATGTCCCGCCATCTTAAAGAGCAAAAACTTGCCATTTTTACCTGATTGGTAAAGAGGTGACAGGGAAAGAGAAGGGCCAACTGCCGAAGAGAGGCTATCTGTGAGAAACTGACCAAGCGGATGAATCGCTCTAGCGTGACTAATGTCATTTCCGAAGAAAAACATTTAAGGCTTTCAGAATGTGTCAGATTCTGTCTATGAAGTCACATTGTAGTGTCATTCAACTCAGGGTAATTATGATGATCTTGTCATTCAGCCTTATTTAACTGCACATGAGTATGGTCTTCTCTGCCCCGTAAGGTCGCAGGTGAGTAAGATAGGATAGCTATTCATATGTGGTAAATTAAATCGCTCTCTCTATGTCTCCTGACTTGGAAAGCACCCAAGTATGACAGGACATGGACTGCAGTTTTATGTCACCTCGTTTATCTGCAGGTTATATTTTCTATGACCGCATTGTATCTTTCCAGAACCTTTGAAAAATACCCTTGCAGGAAAAACAGACAGGCCCATGTTCATATGTACATATTTACGTTCTTTTATTTAAATGTGTAGTCATAATTTTATACAATTGTTCAACATGCTAAATAAATGTGCCCTTACATGCCCGTAACCTTACTCATTACAGATTACAGTATTTCTCCATTTATATAACATATTTGCTAGGGCCGTCAATCATTTAAAGTTTATCACAGTAACATTGAAAAAAAAAAAAAAAACCCACAATGTAATTTACATGAAAAAGTTAGTTCAGGCAAGAATAAAAAAAAACGAAGTAAATTCTATATCAGTACTTAATTCAAGCGAGCACTGTAAAAAATTATTTTTGGTTTAACTTAAAAAATTAAGTAACCTGGTTGCCTTAAAATTTTACGTTCATTGAAATAAATACAATGAAGGAGATTGATTTAATCACCAGAAACTCAAAATATTATGTTATGTCTGAACTACATCAATTATTTAAGTTGATTTGACAAAAGAAAAAAAATGTTGTGATTACAAATCATGAAAATATTTTCTTTTTTACAGTGTAGAAATGAAATTGTAAATATCAACTCAATAAAATTAAGTAAAAATTACTCAACTTTTCTGATACTGGGGTTCCCATCATGCACTGGACTTTGAATAATTAACAAGGTTCATTTTTCACTGGTTTCCAGCTGTATTTACACTGTTTTATCATTGATTTCTGTTGTCAGTATTAGTAACTTGCCATTTTGTGACATTTCGGGTAAATTTTTTGCTCAAAATGACACATTCAGACACAAAAACGACCCATGAAATGTTACCGCCATTGTGTATTGTCTACCAAGTATTGAAGTCTTTGCATTCACATGATGCTTAACATCTGACATGATGTAATATAATTACTTCGATGATCTAAGTAAAGCACATACTATAAATGTCTAATAAAATTCAATATTATTGTTTTAGTGAAATGAAATGCAAAGGCAAAGGAAATTTCAACTAAATCAATATTAATCAACCTTTTACTAGCCTAAGTAAAAATGACTTATTTTCTGTAAAGTTTACTTAATTCCATATTCCAAGTAAATGTAACTTAAAGATTTCTAATTAAAGCTACTGATAAATATGTTTAGGTTTTTACTTGGCAAATCTTTGTAAATTTACAAGCATTTTGTGAGTAAAAAAAAGTTGCCTAGCTTTTTTCAAGTAAATCCCACTCCAATTTTTTTTTCAGTGTATATATTTGGTGAGAAAAAAAGATCCTCCCAAATTAAGATTATTTATAGCACTACATTAATGTGGCAGGCAAGTAAATAGTTTATAGATATTACAAAAAGTAGTTATTGAATATATAAATATGCAGATATCCAATTAATATGTTTATTTATTTTTTTATTTTTTGGTCTATGTACACATGCAAAAACGTTTCTGTGAACTACTGACAATTTTGTCAGGTTCAACAATACGAAGGTTGCTCAACAAAGATCCAATATTTTTATATTCTCCTTGACATAAATTTGCTCTTTATGGTTTATGCTTGTGGTCTGTTAGCTCTGGCAGCGGGTTTGTATTCAAATGACCCTTTGTGTTATTTATTACTGTTCTTAATATGTACATTTAAATGGCCGCTAATGTAGAGCGCAGAGATTTTTTTTTTAAATAAACGTGTCTTGCAAGTGCAGGACAGTGGAAAAAAGGCTGACTATAGGCTATTCTTTGAGTTTGAATGTTTTATTAAATTGCAAACGAAAAAAAAAAAAAGAAAACTTGTCATATCTGTTCTGTCCCTCTTGGTTTCCCTCGCTCCTGCCCTTCCAGTGTGTGAGGGCGCTTAGGAATTATTGCTCACTGAAGTGCAGTGGCAAAACCTGGGAGATTCATAGATGGCGAGAATGATAAAGTCCGGCCCCAGAAGAAGTGCTACCAGTGCAATAACAGCCTGAGAGGGTCACAATAAAGTTTAGTTTAATGACAAGAACAAATAACTCCAACATTTGGCTGGAGTGCTGAACCCTGCACCGGGGAAGCTCACATCTGATATATCAGTGGGCAACTGGCCGTGACTCGCGGGCGATTGTGCAGGCCTGCGTTCACAAGGGCCCCCAGTGATACATGTGGCCGCCGTGGCAGGTGTCCATTTTATAGAGTTATTCAGTGAAAAAGGCTGGATGCTCGGTCCGGTGACCAGGCCTGTGATTATTGTTCCTGTGCAGCTGACACATTCAGCAAACCCCCATCTGCCCCTCCTTCTGCCCTAGCCAGAACCTCTGACTTCTATTTAGCTACTGTTAGCATCCTCGCCGCTAAGAGCCTGCACTATAGCAATAACAAACCTGCCATGGGCTAAAGGCTGGATTGAACCCCAGTATCTCGGGTGAATTTATTTCTAAGCTGCTGCAGCAATTGCTGTCTTGTCAAACGGCTGTGCATCCATCAGTGCACTTTACTCGTTGGCTAACCAAACTGAATGGGATAATAAGAGAATTATTTTATTCATCTAAACAAACTGATTTTGTTATTCTATAGGAAAGACAGAGCCTTATGAGTGTCTCAGCTCATGGTGTTTAGCAGGTTGAAGCAGCTGGCTCAGAATCAGACTTTTCTCTCCTTTGTGAAGATCAGCAGGAGCGGCATCTAATGAAAGAGGAGATGTAACATCGGTTTAGTCTCCCACACTTAAGATAATACTCAATATAGGTCATTTCTTATATTCACTAGATCTAGATTTTAGGAAAAGATAAAGAACGCTTGGGGATGCAGGGTGGAATCTGGCCATCATGATTTCATTCTCATCCATCCTACTTTATGATCCGTGTGGTCTTGACTGTCCTAGTCTGTTTTAATTGACATTTGCAACCACTTTTATGTCTGTTATATGCCTTTTTTTGTGACAAAAATGTGGGAATTGATTTGATTAGGGATGCACTGATATTCTGCACAAAAAGTTCTGTTGATAGCATGCTGGTAATTATCAAATTATACTGTTGTCTAAATTAAATAAAAATAAAAGACTTAGGGCCAGTGCTACCACTGTAATATATATATATATATATATATATATATATATATATATATATATATATATATAATATATAAATATATATAGTATATATATATATTCAAGATTTGTTATCACAACATTTTTTCTTTTGTCAAATCAACTTAAATCATTTATTTAGTTGAGATAACTTATTATTTTGAGTTTCTGATGATTAAATTAATCTCCTTCATTGTATTAACTCACTTTTTCCACTTAAATCAACTTAAAATTTTAAGGCAACCAGGTTACTTACTTTTTTAAGTTAAACCAACAATATTTTTTTACATTGTATCAGATTGCGCCACTATATTTCCATTGTTTTAAGTTTAGGGTTTTGGGTGTATGGGCGCTAATAAAGACTCAAACCACATTCACACCAATTTAATATTACGTTTTCATTTATACTATTCTGTGCATTTTAAGGTATGCGTTAGTGAATTTATGCATTACAATATTATAATGTTCAGTATGAAAAATGGATGTTCATTAATTTTGAGGTTTGCTAAAATTGTATTTAGTTATTGATTAGGTCTTATATTAAAATATTTAAATGGTCAAATTAATAAAATATTGGTGTTGTTATAAAATTATTCTTGGATGATGGCACAGATAATCTAAATATAAAAATAAGGCGAATGCCTTCATAACTAATTATCAACGTATACCGATGAATTAAAAATAATTTATTTTGGCTGATAAAAAATATAATACTGAATCACTATAGATTTTATATATCAAGAATATAATGGATCTTACAAAATGGTGATTACATATCAGAATAGAGCTAGACCGATTACAAATTTGCTAAAACAAAGGAATTTATTTGACTATAAACATTAATAAAGTAAAGTCAGATGAAGAGTAAATGACTACATTTTGATTAAATATTATGCAGCTCTACTTTATTTTTCCATTAAAAAAACAATGAACTGATTAACCATTTACAATACCAGTAATGCGTATTAAGTGTAAATTAATGAGGGTACATACATTTTGAATTCACATTGACTAAAACAAGCACAATTGTTTGTTTGTCTGTCTAGTCAGACCCAGCATGTTTTCAGCAAAATATTCGAGACACTCCAAGTTTTCAGCTTCATTTGTCACCGCTGTCGTTTTCAGTTTACACAGACTTCAGAGATCAATTCAGTCTCTCTATTGTCCAATATGGCCAGCATGCTAATCCTTTAGATAGTGTATTGTTTGAAAAGGATAGTGAACACAAAAGAGAGACAAGTGGTGACAAATGATACACCCAGAACACCGTTCCCAGTCGCACAATATAAGCAGCGAGAAGAGTTGGACACAAACAATGTATCAATCAGAACTGTCAAGACATTGTTAGCACAAAACATTAACATTCATGGTGCAACGCTTTTAGCCTCAGCCGCTGATGACACTACTTCAACTTATTGATATTCCAGTGGGGAAAAAAGAACATTTGATATAAGATAACCCGAAGAGATGCTTCCGTTATTTGTGCGTTTCAATTCAACAAACAGTCAGTGGGAAATTGGAGCACCGAGGGCAGTAGATAACCTTGGCGTATAAGTGCAGCTAAAATGTTATGCCTACTCTCGACAAGCCGAGGTAATGATATGCCTCAGGGGACTGTTCAACATACAGGCTGATTAGCGATCAGTGTTCTAATTAAGAGTAGCTTTGACACAGGCAGTGTTCCAGAAAACCCTCTCAGTGTGTCCCCACCCTCTGCCAGTGTCCATTCATTCATTCCCCGTGCAGCTCTCCTCCGGAGGACCCTTGAGACCGTTTCACAAGGCTGTTTATGGCACCATCCCATTATCTGACAACAAAAGGCAGCAGGGCCACACAAGCCCCTCGCCAGCTGCGTGGAGCTTCCCGACACCGATAAAGAGCAACTCGAGTTTAAACAAAAAAAGTTACACCATATTTGCTCAGACTAACTATGATGAAAGGCAATGAAGACAAGGGCTCCTCATATAGGAATCAATATAAATATTACTGGAAGGTCAATTAATATGTAAATGAACTCCTCCATTTAATTAGCTATTTAACTATTTTCCGAGGCATGGACATATTAAATCATGCTTAAAGACCCCTCTAACTAGCCTCTTGACAATAGTGTGAGGGAGTCACAGGCTCATAAACCACCGGCTTGACCTATAAAGAGCCCCGAGTCTGCTAATTCCATCCCGGGCTAATTTTATTACTTGCATAAAATAACCATAGTGCTGCTTTGTGGCTGTAAAGAGGATATGGGTGATAAAACTAGCTGGGCAAAGCATCTGAAAATCTCCTCTTTACTAGTGTCCTCATTTATTATTCTATTATTCTTTGCCAGGTGCCGAGCCCATGTGAAAGACAAATGACCTTATTATATTAAATAATTTGTGAGGATATTAACAGTTAATCACACATAAACATCATTTAAAAGGTATTGATTTTGCCACACTCTCAACAGCTTGTAAAATTTACGTCCAATAACAAGATAATAGATAATCAGCGAGACCGGGTCAGTCGTGTAGGGGACGAGGGAAAGGTGAGGCCACACACCTGCAGTGACCTCTGTCCGTGACCTCACGTGTATCGCTCTTGCCGGAAACAAAGGCACATCCTCACTTGTTTCATATTTCAGAACTAATGGGCTCTATGCACGGCGGTATTTTCCGGTGAAGGTTTAAGGATGCTCGATAACTTCCGCCGATCGTAGAGAGTCCAATGCAATAGGTGGTTTGCAGTCACGTGATTGTGTTGACGCGCGAAATGCAGGTGGAGGGCAAGGAGTGAAGAGCGCAATGGACGAAGATGGAGGAAAGACCATACTGTACTACTTTAGACGCTATTACAAGAGAAATATATAAACAGAAAATCGAAACATATGCAGGACGTGATCCTTACGTTATGAACAGGACCGATTTTCAACTGAATTGAGAGATTTGCCTGCCATCGAGGCTCTAGATATCAGCAACTAACTCGTCTTACAGACATACTTTGACTTTACAAAGTTCGGAAACTGGTACGTTACACAAACAGCCACATAAGTGTATTTAAACACCTGAATAATGTAATTATAAGCCACATAAATAATGTATTAACTCACATTTGACGAAGTGATCACTGCACACACACAAACACAGGCATTTTCCCATTTGGCTCTTCCCGACCGCAGACGTAGGTTTGCAAGGCATTTTTCCCGGTGTATTTCTGTCAATTTCTTGTATTTTCCCTCTTATGAACAACAATTTTTGGCACACTACAAAAACTCCTCGTGGTTTTATCGATTTCAGCAACCATAAACGACGCAAAACATAGGCATTTGAGTGTGTTATAGTGCTTCCTAAATATAGAAAATCACTTCCTGCCCTCCATTTCCATTTCGCGCCATGGCAACGCAGTGGCGTGACGTCATGTGAAAACAAGCTATACCGAGAATTTATATTGAATTTTACACTCCATGGTTATACTAAAGAAACGTTAGACACAAAAACAGATAAAACAGACACCCCTCGTTGTGTTTATGCTTCTTTTTAAAATTATATTAAATAAACATAACTATAAAATTACATCTAAACGCATGTACGTTTCATTTCAAAGACGGGAGGACAGTAAATTTTTAAGACTCTGCCATAATTCCGTTTTCCTCGGCTTTCCTCTCGCTTTAATCCTACACAACCGGAATGACGAGCATCCTTGCGTCAAATGCGGAACTTATGCGTGCATATACAGTAGCCCATTGTAGTGTTTCTTTGTGTTGTTTAGCTGCTAAGTTGGATTTTGTCATATTTATGTACATTTATATTGGATGTTGCTCAGAAGTACTGTGTGAGGATGCTGTTCGCAATAATGCATTAACAGCGGGTATAGCAGCAGAGGACACCACTAGAGATGCAAATCTGTCTTGTGTCCCTTTGGGGCCAGCACTGAAAGAGAGAATGCAGGTTTGCTGCTGGTCTCAGAAGTTAATGTGCTAGACTCCACCTGAGGAGGTATCAAGAATGATGGGCGTATATAGACTATTTGTTATACGGCATGGTATTTGATTGTGCGTATGTGTGTGATTTATTTTTGTTTTGTTTTAATATTAGTTTTTATTTTAGCATATTTCAAGGCAATGAGTAATATTTGTAATATAGTAGTTCTATTGTCCCTCGTAGCATGTCTTTAGAGGCCTCAGTGTGAAGCCAGGTTCTTACCTGCAGAGTGTGTGTGTGAGAGAGAGAGAGAAGGGGAGAGTGTGAGAGGCTGACACTGGTCTGGCTGATTGATTATGACAGGGCTATCTTTTATTAGCCTTGTAGTTCTTATTAAAATTCTATCTTACCAGGGAAATGCTGGAGCTTTTGCTAGATTAATCCAGCAGATTTATTATTTTAACACATATAGATCGAGGTAATTAAGGCAGACGCCCAACTTTTGACAGTTATGTTAAATAAGGTGCTGTATTCCATTTGGGTCTACTGTCAGTCTCTCAAATATCACTAAAGTTCGCGTAGTCTTGCTTACCAAAAAATACAAATCTCTACATTAGCATAATAATTTATATTTAGTATATAGCACACATACTATACATAATAATTAATGGTGACACTTTACACAATAAGGTTCCAAGTTAACATGAACTTACTATATATATATAGGGTTGGGTATCGAGAATCGAGTATCGATTTAAAGTCGGGACAAACTTTTCGTTTTTCCCGGAATCGTTCAAAAGTAAAAATTTCGATTCCTAGTTTTGATATTCACAGTCCGCGACCCGAAGACGTAACCGTTGAACAACACCAACGAAGAAGCGTCTACGGAAGTGTTGGCATAACCGCGCAAGTCAACACGAGTAGCTTATGTCGGCGGTCCAAAGTGTGGCTTCACTTTTCTAAAAATAACGAAATCTTAGCAAAATGCAAAATTTGTGACAAAAGGAGTGTTTGTGGCAGAAGGAGTATTTCCTTCAGAAAGACCATTGGTTAGCAAGATTAGCTAAACTATTTGACCCTGCCTTATAAAAGAATCGGAATCGAAAATCGTTAGGAACCGGAATCGAAACAAGGCATCGGAATCGGAATCAGAATCAGAATCGTTCAAATTTAAACGATACCCAACCTTACTATTATATATATATATATATATATATATATATATGTGTATATATATACAGGTTTGTGTTCAAACCTGTAAGGCCTTCGTTCATTTTGGGAACACAAATTAGGATATTTTTGTTAAAATTAGGCTGTCAAACGATTAATTGCGATTAATCGCAATCCAAAATAAAAGTTTGTGTTTACATAATATATGTGGGTGCACTGTGTATAATTATTTTATATATATAAATACACATACATGCTTGTATATATTTAATGTATATACTGTATATAGATTTATATATAATTTATATTAATTATATATAAACATACATATTTTATATATAGATAATATTTTTTCTTAAATATACATGCATGTGTGTGTATTTATATATATATACAGAATAATTATACACAGTGCACCCACATATATTATGTAAACACAAACTTTTATTTTGGATGCGATTAATCGCGATTAACCGTTTGACAGCCCTAGTTAAAATACGAAAGCTTTCTGACCCCATGTGACCAACAGTGGTTCAACCTTAATGTTATTAAGTGACAAGATATCTTTTTGTTTCTTCTCTTCTGTGTCTTTCGCTGTTCATGTGAGCACGACGACGTATGCGTGTTCTGCTGATGTAGGAGCCGGCCAATGAGTCGCCGTTCTGATGTAGAACATGGAAGCGCTGCACTGTGTTTACAACCATAGACAAAATAAATATATTGTCGCTCTATTGGCCACTGGAGGGTACGTCGACGGCGCCGCCATACTACGGAGGGCAACTTTCCCATACTTCTCATAACAAGAATTGATAAAAATGCCTGTTTCATGCGCTGCTTGGGGCTGTACAGAATCGCCACACAATTGAAAACTGGTCTCGAGGAATTATCTTTCCCAAGCAAGACTGAACATTTATTTCTGGTTGTAGTTTGTCATTTTAGTTATAGTAGTGTTCAGAGGAGAAAAGACGTGAAATTTAAAAATAGTATTATTGTGTCAAGAAATGTAGTTTTAATAGTTTTTCAGTTGACAATGTAGTTGTTTAAAAAATTTGATCTGACGTTTTCGGAGGTGATCAGCTGGTGCTCAGCGCTCATGTACCCCGCCTGGAACAGCCTTACCTTGGCTAGTGCTTCTGACGTTTGCCGCTGGCTCTGATGTCTGTAGTCTAGTGGTTAAACATGAGATATTATTCGTCTTGTGTATATCTAACGGACAATCTTTGGTCTCACAAAAATAGACAGGGCTGTGACAATTTATTTTATATATCCTATATAGGAATATTTTAAAATATATAAATTATTTTATATATACATTATCTTCAATGTATGTATTTATGATATTATATATTTATACTATTCATTACTATTTAACTTGCGGTATATTTTTTATTGACTAAACTATGAACTAATTACTATTTTACTATCGTATGTATTACCATAATAACGTGATCCATCAGTTATCTTTGTTATTGCTCAAATCTGGTTAATCACAGAAAATGCTTTGCACACAATAAGCAAACTTTATTTAATTTAATGTGAAAATAAATTATATCTCAGGATTGGCGTCTTCACAACTCTTAAAGAATAAAAAGCCATGATACATGACAAGCCTGAGCTTTGACGATTCATTATTAAAAAAAAATATATATATATATATATATATTTCATAAGTCTAACTATCAAGATTTTAAAATAACTAGAGATGGAAATTTCATTTTTGGGTGTTTGTTTCATTATTTAAAATGATAATCAATAATCTCTAATACAATATAAATTAAATAATAGAATAAATATAATAATTTGTTACATTTATATAGCGCTTTTCTGGGAAACTCACAGCATTTTACATAAATATCTCTTAACCACCACCAATGTACAGCATCCACCTGGATGATGCGACGGCAGCCATACACAAATACTAAAATACAGTTGTTGGTGTCACTAATTAAAAAGACAAAATCAATAGGTGTGCATGGACAAACAAATGCATCAACAAAAGCTTTATTGTTTAGATATATCAGATCATTTTTAGCTTAGTTTTCTTGTCCGCCAAAAAAGTAAGAAGATTGTGTCCATTGTATGATATGTCTTATTATATATATATAAATGACATAAAATATGTTTAGAGATGAAAACCTGCAGAAATATTTATAGAGGTTATCAGACAGTGAGATTCAGTACAGTTCTTCTATTCAACAATGGGGAGGTTTTACTATCTTCTCAGGGCAGTGAACAGAAACTAGGCTAAATTAATTTGGGATTCACAGGGTTTGTTACAAGCTGGTTATAAAAAATGAAATTTAATGAAATCATTTCAACATACTCTGTAATGGCAAGAAAGCAGAATATTACAGCAACATAAACTGCCCTTTTTCTTCCTTTTAATCATGTAATTTGAACTCAAAAATTGAAGTTCCTTAACACAGCGCACTGATTTCATACACGCACAGAGTTTAAGTACCTGCGGATGTGTCCATCTGTTTCCGAGGTGTCTGTTTTCCACGTGCGCTCTGCCGATCTGCTCTCACGTTTCTTGTTTCTATGCCAAGCAACAGACAGGCCTGCTAAAGCCGTCTGTGGCAATTTCAGGGCTCGGACGAGTGTGAAGATGGCAAGTCTTTCTCTGCTCAGAGGCTGTGACCATCGCCAGAGCCCAGGAATCAATTCCTTCTGTTTACAGACCATTTCACAGCCCTTTACCTGCAACATCACTTGTGTCAGGCCCATAAATAGCCTTGGATATATAATGGTTGGATTAGCATAATGGTCTGAGCCGCAGCCTCTTGCCAGCACAAAAGGAAATGTCAACACATCCCCCTCTCGCGAAAGCAATTAGAGGCCCATTATGCGGCCTCACTGGAAACATCATCAAGGTTAAAGACAAGTCCAACACCCCTCTGACCGCTCTTTTATTCCACTCTCTGATAGATGAGCCATAGAAACTGAAATGTTGGTAAACAGTGGCTTGGAGTGCTCTCTTTAAGATCAGCTCCAATCAGCCCATGTACTCAGCATTAGAGAGCTTGTGTGTGGATGGGTGGGGGCAAGCGCTGGGTTAGAAATGCAAGTATTTCCTTAACTACAGCCTGGGTTAGCCTGGGGATGCTAAATGTAAAGAGAAGGCGACGGGGCAACACTTCCACCTCATTGGACCTCAGTGCTGAATGTGAATTTTTAAAGTAGTTTGCAATGAAGTTCCGCTGAACCACATCGTCTTTGTTTAATGGCTCGTTTCACATATCATGGAAAGTGGTTTGATTTTTCTTGCTCAGAAACATGCATTTAATTGTAATTAATTGTTATTGCTTTTTTTCTGCAATATGGACACTGCTTTTACTGTATACTCGGCATTATAATACACTTAAAGGTGCTGTAGGTAACTTTTGTAAACAATTTTTTTTACATATTTGTTAAAACTGTCATTATGTCCTGACCGTAACCTATGAGACAGATAATCTGTGAAAAAAAATCAATCTTCTGGCTCCTCCCATTGGTCCTATTGCCATTTGCAGAAATACACCGCTCCCGGTCAGAAACAACCAATCAGAGCCAGGAGGAGTGTCTTAGCAGTGTCAATCACGCTCGTGTATGTGCTGCTCACACAGCGCGCCGTCATTCAAACCAAACTTAAGATTGCCGTGTGCTGCAGCTGTGCTAATGGCGGAGAAACAACCTAAACTGCCAATTTCTCAAGTGGCACCTGCTCGTAAAACAAAGAACGGTAAAAGGAGAAAAAATATTATGATAAACAAGCGAAAAAGAAAGAATTAAGGCCCGTACACACCAGGACGAATATCAACACGCGTTATTTGTCAGCGTTTTCAACGCATTTTTTGTGTTCACACCCAAGCGCGTTTTCGCTGACGATGAGCCGAGTGTACATGCAAATTCACTCCCTGACATTAGATGGCGCCCATTTGCCATGCAATACCACTCCATAACAGTTATTTTATCAAGATGTGTGTGGTCCCTGTCGCGTTTGTCATATAGTTCTTTATGTTCTAGCACCAACGAGAACAGCAGCTCTACATTCATCTTGCCTTGCATCTTCCTCGTCTTATTTCTTCCTGGCTGTGTAGTCTATGGTGTAGACTGCAACGCGTATTACTTCTTTACCGTTGCATATGTGTGCTCAGCAAGACCGTTTTGTGTCTGAGCGCCCCCAAGTTGTGTTTTACTGTCTCTTCAGAAACTCCAAACACGTGAGCAAAAGCGCAAATTTCATTGGTCGGATAGTTTCTACGCGGTGCGTCAAACAAAAAAAAATAACCCGAGGCTTTTTTTTAAAAATGACGCTTTTACGCGTGGCGTTTTATGCGTCGGTGTGAACACTCACATTGGCGCCCTTTGTTTAGTCACGAGGCATTAAACGTCGGCGAATAACGCACACGAAATTCGTTTCGGTGTGAACAGACCTGTAGACAGAGCCCATTGACTACATGTAACGCAGCTAGAATTTTGACATCCGAGTCAGTGGGCTCTGTCTAAAGGTCTGTTCACACCAGTGTCTATAGATAAAATGTCATGCACTGTGCAAAGCAACAATTGAAACCTGTTAATTCACTGGCTTGCTGAAATAATATTGTGGCGAGCAGGACGAGGCAGAGGGACAGGGACGTGAGAGTGGCGCGAGGCCGGTGGCGTGAGTGATAGTGAATCGACACCTGTGAGATGCACTGGTCTCGCATCTCTCACGGAAGAGCGGAGGCATTTGTTTACAAAATATTTGTTTACAAATGTTACCTACTGCAGCTTTAAGTCATGTATAATATAATATAATATAATATAATATAATATAATATAATATAATATAATATAATATAATATAATATAATATAATATAATATAATATAATATAATATAATATAATATAATATAATATAATATAATATAATATAATGTATTATGGTGGCTGAGAAAGCTCAACGCGCTGCAATTGAAAGAAAACACATGCAAACAGAAGAAAACACATGCAAATAAAAACCACGCAAGCAAATAGAAAATATAGGCCTAACGCATTCAAATAGAAAAAACACCTGCAAATTAAGAAAACATCTTCATCAGTTTCACAACACAGGCGAGCTCCAAATACTCACAACACCGCCCATGTTGAAATGTAAGGATAATATCGAAAAAAATGTGCCAACCTTTCATTTTTCTTTTCTTTGTAATTTGTGGAGCAGTTTATAACAGCTGGCAAGGAAGAGTTAAGAATCAAAAGGCCTTGCAAGTATTGCCACAAAACTGCAAAGGCA
Source organism: Hybognathus amarus (assembly GCA_030378365.1). Taxonomy (NCBI): domain Eukaryota; kingdom Metazoa; phylum Chordata; class Actinopteri; order Cypriniformes; family Leuciscidae; genus Hybognathus; species Hybognathus amarus. The sequence goes on along the minus strand of JAQIUQ010001802.1, from coordinate 179,164 downwards.
AGCAAGGCCATAGAGCAATGGTTCATGACCACCTATCATTCTGTGTGTGTGTGTGTGTGTGTGTGTGTGTGCTGAGAGAGTGTGGTCAGCTTAGGGGGCTGTAGTTAGCAACCTAAATGTCACGGCCTTCAGCACTGAGAGAAAATAAAACTCTGCTGCACTGACCAAAGTTAGGAAGTGGAAAAGCACACAAATCATAATTCCCAGGCCTAAATTGTTTTGGCTGTACTGCCTATGGTCCGAACAACAATCGCCAGGCCTATACTGTGCATACTTTTCATAATTTATGTGACAAGAATTTAGTTTGCTTTCTTAGGAATATTTCACACCAGAATTATTTACTCACACTAAAATGAAAGTGACAGTGTTATTGTTAGCTACTAACTATTAAAAATGCATTTCTATACCCGTTTATTTATATAAAGCTTAAAAATGAAAAAAACAAAATATAAATATTAAATTTAAAAACTGACGAAAATTTGATTTTGCTGTGACAACTAACTTAATAAAACAAAATAAGTTGAAGTTCAACAAATCTGGAAATTGAACAGTGACTACCACTCTTTCTGCTTATTTTCATTATATGCACTGGCTTAGACATTTTTCTAAATATCTCCTTTTGTGTTTTATGGAAGAAATAAAGTCAATCGGCTTTGGAACAATATGAATAATATTATAATATATTTTCTAAAGGATTCTTTGGTAACACTTTAGATTACTGCCTGGAAAGTACTGCGTAATTAAGACACATTTACAGTGCAACTTTTAGTAATTATAGTGTACCTATAAAGTACTTACATAAGTATAAGCGTAATATGTAAAGTTTGGGAAATAAAGGGGTAACAACCATGAAGAACTAAAAAAATTATTTATACTGTAAGTATTATAACTAAGGGGTACTTATTGTTATTTTGATATAACAATCTTACATTTGGCAGCAATTTAACGAGAACGTACACTGCGTAGCTTTTTGTAATAATGGTGTACCAACACATATTGAATACATTTTTAATTACAGGGTAATATCTATGTAATTTTTGTTTGTGTGTTTGTTTTTTATAGCAAAAGTGTGGATATTTAAGTTTGGGCTTACTTGTTTCAAGGGAAAAGTAAAGAACTAAAGCTATTGCATTTTTTTAAATACTGGGAAATAGACTTTTGTTCCTTGTAGTTACAGGTTAAGTGGTGCTTGTTACCCTCTTGTTCAATTTAGTTACAAGGTAAGTCCAATAAAAATACATACACAATCTAATATCACTGACCCTTATTTGAAAACAACGTATTGCAGTTAGTCTACAGTTTAAAATATTTTAATTTTTCTCACAAATACTTATCGTTTCCCTTCAGAAGATATTGATCCATCCATTGGGGTCGTATGGATACTACAGTTATTGCAGTATGTGCTGTTTGATGCTCCACCTTTTAGGGAACACATGAGCTTGCATTATAAGTGTTATGAATTTAGCTATTTTTCATATAAAGGTTTCCGAGTCAATGATATAAGATTGTGTATTTATTTTTATTGTACTTGCCCTGTAACTACATGAAACAAGGGGGTAACAACCACTAATAAAGCATCGAGTAGGCTATCTTTCCAAAATCTTGAACCCTTTACCTGTCACCCCCCTTTTTTGATAATTGACATTAAAATGCACTATACAAACTTAAATGGTTGTAATTCAAGAATGCTTTGGAATATAGACCTAATTTTGGTCTTGTTTTAAAGAAAACAATCAGCAGATTATTACTAAAGTGAAAGCACTTCAAAAAATTGAAGTATGAAAACGTTATGGAAGTTATAATTTACAGTAAATCAAATATACTTTATTAATATATATTTTTTAATATGAAATAAATATTTTACAAAATATGTTTTACTATAAAATTACTATAAAATGAAAGCTATATATCTAACCAAGTTGTGTTCCAAATTTGAAGTTGATATCACAAAATTTGAAGTTCCCATGAGATTTTGTTTAGGCGTAGTACCAAAAATAGCCACTGGGTGCCATTGAATTCTATTGAATTTATTTGTATGCCTTTTGCCATAACAAATTAATAAATTTCTGTCCAAATATCACTTCTATCACTAAATATGGAACCTTGAGACTCAGACCTTTCTGACAATATGTGTTTTGTCAAGATTAGAAAAGGTTTACATAATAAATTATGAAAGATGATTCCCAAAAGGGGAGGGGCCTAATAAAAAATACTGTTTCTATGGTAATGCAACGTCCAATTTCAAAACGGTTTTCACAGGATGAATTCTGAGTTCGTAAGCTTTCAAATGATACCTAATTTATGATAACTACTAAAATATGATATAATAATAATAATACAAAAATATATTTGTATATTTGTATATATAATATATTATACTTTTTAGAGGACTTCTTGCCTTACTTTTTAAAATATAATTGTATCTTTTTTTATTGACAAATACTAATTATGTTTTATTATGAACTTTTAGCACTAAAAACCAAAGTTTCAATTATTAAAAGTGTGTGCGTCGACTTTTTGTGACAAAGGTCAAAAACTCCTTTAATGACGTCGATTTTTTTGAGACGCACTCTTGTCATAAATTCATATATTACTGTTCATTCCTAATTTGTAAGAAAAAACAGACCTAAAATATCTATTTAGGAGTCTTAGACCTTTCCAATGATATATAGTTTGTCATGACTAGATTAGGATTTAATAGTAATATAGTGAAGTAAAGTTAGATTGCCCGTATACGGGCAAGTGACAGTTAAGTTGCAATAGTTGTCAGTGCACTCTTGTTTAAAAGATTACTGTATAAATGCATAGATATGTACCCTATAATTTTTTTAAAAGCCTATAGAATATGTATTGGTACACCATTATTACAAAAAGGCCCGCAGTGTTTGTTCTTGCTAAATTGCTCCCAAATGTAAGATTGTTGTATCATAATTGTAGAATGAGTTGTTCTTAGTTTTATAATACTTACTGTATAAATGTATATTTTTTAATTATCCTGGTTGTTTCCCCTTTATTTCCTAAACTTTACATATTGTTCCCTTATACTTACATGTAAGCACTTTATAGGTAAACTCTAATGACCAAAAGTTAAACTGTAAAATCATTTTTATCAGCGCTTTCCGGGCTGTAATCTAAAGCATTACCGTTTATTTTTATTTTCATTTAGCCAAAGGCTTTATGATCTTACAGAAACAGTTAATGATAATCTCTTTGTCTCTGCAGCAAAATTCACGTTTGTGTTATGATCGTAGTTCCTTAACCACCATCCCACTGGTAATCCATTATTACAAAAGGTGTGGTTATGTCACACAGAACAAGTGATAAGTCACTAGGCTGTGTAGTATTGATTGGGGTCCTGGAGACTTACCTGAAGAGGAGGTGGGGGTGAGTGATTGTGTTTTACAGAAGACATTATCAGTCCTCAGTGGCGTTAGAGTCCTGTTCACACATACACACAGATCTTAAAGCCAAATTGTAGACTGAAACCTAAATGCTTTCTGTCTGTCCATGATGTTTTTCATTTCTATTCTTGACCACATATGCAATTGCTATGTCTTACATACCCAGTGGGGAAAGATGAGAGCACTGTTATTTCCTATACCTTTCTCATAGCTTTATACAAAAAAACAAAAACCACACATCTTCTTTTGTTCCCAGAGTGTGTGTCTGGTTTTAATCTTGTTCACCTGTTCCTTTTATCTGCAAAGATGAATAGGAAAGGATGACTTTGTCAGAGAGGCTGCGCAGAGACATTGACTGAGCACGGCACGCCGAGAGCACCAGGATGGATGAAATCTGTCCATTAGGAGAATTTAAATAACTTTTACAGTTTTATCAGGGTCTATTTGTTAGGCAGGAGATTTATGGTCAGCCTGTGAGGGCGTCCGTGTTTCTGATCTGCCCAGTCTGGAGATTAAATCTGGATCAGTCTGAGGAGAGACCAGCTTGACTGCCACAATCCACAATTGGAGATGATCTTATCTCTTTAAAAATTGTCTCGGAGTCAAGAGTGGGGATGAGAAAGAGCCCCTCTCTCTCTCTCTTCGTGCCTCTACTCGCAAACCGTATGTACGCCATCTTGCTTTAGCCCTCCCCGGATGCTCCACGTAAACTCCATATAATCACAACTGATTCCTTGCACTCGATAACACTCCTTCTCTCAACAGCCAGGTGCAATCTGAGGCACGGGCCAGCCTAACAAGGAATTAAATATTTTTCATGCCACTGCCCCCCACTTTAATTGATTGATGCTAAAAGTTTAGCTAATAAAAAGCTAGCAGGTGATCAGAGGCAATCCTGGATGCGTCCTCGGAGGGAACAGGCTGGATCGAAAGTGACAGCTTGCATTTTCGGCTTAAGCCGGTTCTGTCATCTCAGGGGCTGGATGTGTGGGTCTGCCTCTTCAGACCAGAGCCCGTCTGGAAACACACATGTACTGCGAATCAGGGAATCAATAGAACACTTAATGAACAATTAGGGGAACAGCTGTAGACCTGTCAAAGACCCATCTGTACATAGCTGGGAGTGAAGAGAGGGGAAAGAGAGAGACAGAAGGATTTTTGGTGAGGATGGGGTCCTAAATGATAAGATTATTGTGAATGCTTGTTCATAAGTAGTAGGCATTGTTACTTAAACATGCTTATTAGAATTTCAAAAGAACCTATGAACAAATGTAGCTGTGAATAAAAGCTTCAATGCCAACAAACTGGTGCCTAATTGAAGAAAACAATGTTTTCAATGTTTAATTGCCTCTGATAGCAACTTTAGCCTTAACCTTAGCCTTTAGCTTGTATAGTTAATGATATTTAGAAGCTTAAGATAATAAATGTAATCCATAAATTTGAAGAAAAACAAGGTTTGTTTTCAGTGAGCTTTAATTAGCCTTTAGCTTTAGCCAAATAGTAATGTTTAGGAAATCTAAGCTAATAAAGGCTAATTTAATGTAGATGCTAGTCAGATTATACAAAAATAATTCAAAATCAAATATTTCTCACAGAGCGGGACAGGACCGCAATATCACACCCGTCTGCCACAATATTGAATAATATCTCTCGCCCATTTTCTGTCTTGACTCTCAAGCTATTCATGATGCATAGAGATATATTCCCAAAGCTGACAAGCACTGTAAATGATGGGGATGAAGTGAGCCTCTTTGTCCACTTGTTAACAGGAAATGTCTGACCTTACGTGCCAATCAAAGGGAAAAATAGCCAACAGTGCGCACACACACACAGTAGTATGAATGCACTGACATGCAAAAACATTTCTGTTAGATCGCTTCAGCCTTCGCTTGCCTCCTCAGACATTATGGATTACTGGTCTATGACTGACAGATATTATGCTTAACTAAGCACAAGTATCTGTACCTGGGGAAAGGAAGATTATAATTGACCTTGGACACCCTCGGTCGATGCTTTATTAAAACTTCATTTAAAAAAGACAAAACCTTGGTGAGACAAGGAGCCACAGCCATAATGGATTAGATGGAAATCCATTATGCATCGCACACAAAGAAAAAGTAGGGACGGAGACCTGCTTTAAAAATATATTTTTAGTACAGAAAATTAATGCCCCCACACAGGGCCACTGAATCATTTTAAATGGCCTTTTTTAGTATATAGGTATATGTGTTGAGAAGGCCAATATTTCAGCAGCACAGATGAATGGATCATTAATAGATAAATGTTTTTTGGCTTTTTTCCATTTTTCGATGTAGGATGCTATTTTGGGATTTTTTGTGAATAAGTAAAGGTATTTTGCTTTTAACAGAATGTGTTCATCATGCATTTACATTCAGATAAAAAAAATGCCAATAAAGTTTCTTACTTTGTTGTCAGAGAATAACCCAATGCTCTTATAGCACACAGTCATGTGACTATGTTCATAGCACAGCCTACCATTTTTTCTTGCTTATATAAAACTTCCAGTCCTCGGATTTTATTGTCCAAGCAATTTTCCAAGAAGTCTGATGTTTAGTCCAACAGCAAATTACTGTCTGTACTTACTGTCTTTTTGTGTATTATGAGCGAGTCATTTGATATAAACTCTGGCTGTGTCCGAATCGACCCTGATACCCTTAAATAGGGCACTATTTGAGGGGACAGCCATTTATAGTGGTGTCCGAAACCATAGTGGACAGTGTCGAGTGCACTCATTTAATCCCATAATGCATTGCAATAATGAGTGTACAGACTGATGTACACTCAAGGGGGTAATCCATCAGCCGGAAGTTGAAGCCTCGGGGAGCTGCCATTGTAGCAGACCTTCACCTGCTGTTAGCATTCCATTGACTCCCATTCATTTTGGCGTCACTTTGACAGCGAATAACTTTACATCTGAGGCGTCCAAAGACTCCATTTGTCCATTGTTAATTTCTAAAGAAAACATGTATAAAAGGCTCCATTACCTTGTATCTTACGTTATGGCCCCATAGAAGCTGTTTTTGTAACAAAGACATAACGAATTGTCTCTCCGTCACACAGTAGAGAAATTACCATATAGACGGAAGAGAAGTTCGCAGGCAATCGGGGGACGTGGAGGCATAAAGTCCGATAAAGTCGAGGGAGAAGCCCATGGAGAGTCATAAAGTTGATCGTGCTGCTAGCTCATGGACAGCTAATACTCACTCTCTCCGTCTCTGTGAGATTCGGATGGGAATTATTCAGATTTCACTCGGATCAGCTACTAGAAGACGTACTGGTTGCTCATGTGATAGTCTCAGTTTGAGCTTGCGCAGTACGCCTGACTATCAGCTTTTAACAGGCTTCCAATTTTCTCAGTTGAAATCAATGGGGTCGCTGTTGTCAATTTTTTTTTGTCTTTGTGTACACTCAACCACTAGAGAATACCCATAGTACACAATAGTGATGTATGTCTCGAGACCAGTCTTGTCACGGTCCACTTTTACGTGGCCACGGTCTTTGGTCTTGGTCTTGTCTTGGTCTCTGACCTCTCGTTCTTGTCTAGGTCTCGCTGTCTGAGACCGACATAGTGGTCGGGGATTTAGCAATACAATACTACAATATCCACGACGATATCCGCAACAGATTGAGGCGCGCGTACCGAGTGAAGACACGGTGTGCGCGAGCCACATGAGAAAACACTGATCGCAACGCCAACAAGCAATTTGATCACTTGATTTAAAAAACACATATCATGTACAGTTATGGATGTATTCATATTTAGTCAAACACATATCAGTGACATGATAGGTTTTAACTTCATTCAGGAGATTTTGGGTAACTGCACAACTGACAGATCTCGGTCTTGGTCTCGAACTTGGTCTGTCTTGGTCTTGGTCTTGTCTTGGTCTCGAGTACCTCTCTGGTCTTGGTAGTGTCTTGTGTCTTCGAGTTTAGGCGGTCTTGACTACAAGTCTAATACACGATGATGGTCACACCAAATTAATTCCCGCGTCTTGCCAGAAGATGCTGCCCTCAGGTGAATTTATGAATATCATTAGCAGCTGTCTCTATTGCTTGTTTTCAAATGACGTCACACCACTGCTTTGCAATGGTGCGAAAATGGGCAGGAAGTGATTTTCTATATTTAGGAAGCACTATAACAAAACTTAAAATGCCTATTTTTGCGTCCATTTATGGTTGCTCAAATCAATCAAATCACAAGGAGTTTTATCGTGTGCCAAATGTTGTTGTTCATAAGGGGGGAAATACAAGAAATTGACAGAAAAACTCCAGGGAAAATGCCTTACAAACCTGACGTCTGCGGTTCTGGAAGAGCCAAATGGGAAAATGCCCATGTGTGTGTGCAGTGATCACTTCGTCAAATGTGAGTTAATACATTATTTATGTGGCTTATAATTACATTATTCAGGTGTTTAAATACACTTATGTGGCTGTTTGTGTAACGTACCAGTTTCCGAACTTTGTAAAGTCAAAGTAACGTTGTCTGTAAGACAAGGTAGTTGTTGATATCTACAGCCTCGATGGCAGGCAAATCTCTCAATTCAGTTGAAAAATTGGTCGTCTTCATAACGTAAGGATCACGTCCAACATATGTTTTCGAATTTCTGTTTATATATTTCTCTTGTAATAGCGTCTAAAGTAGTACAGTACGGACTTTCCTCCATCTCGTCCATTGCGCTCTTCACTCCCTGCCCTCCATATGAATTTCGCGTGTCAACACAATCACGTGACTGCAAACCACCTATAGGCCACTATTCAAGCCATCCGCCATTTTGGAATGGTCAAAGCCGGTCCATGAACATTCGAGTACAAATATAAGTGAGTGGTCAAATGGTCCATCCATCCATCTATTATCCAAACCACTGGTTCAATGTGGATAGAGCATAATATCATACAGGTATAAATTCCTTTTTAATTGAATATTAAATTGTTTAATTAAGGTTTATACATGTGGTAAAAAGTATGGAGATCCAGACCTGTTATTTAGCTAAAACTATTTTAGATTGCTGAAGTCATCTACAGCAAGAACATGATTTATCATACCTCAAACGATAAATGATATGCTGTATATTTTCTAGAGATCATGAATAGTACATATTTTTACCATTCACGACTTGTGTTGCTCTCCGCTATTTTGAAAAGGTCAAAGGTTATCTCATCTCGGCAACTTCGTGCATCAAAATATTCTATGTGCTGCCCAGTGGAAGATACCACATGAGGGGGTGTTCATGTGCATTTTCCACGTCGGCTTTTGGTATTTACCATAATTACCATAGCACGTGAACGCACCATCAGTGTCCAAATTCACTCACTATTTTTCTGTCAAGTGGACTATAGTGAAGTAACACAGGGAATAGTGAATGAGGGCGATTTCGAACGCAGCTTTGTGACGCAAATGGTTGATTCTGCTTTGTTTGGAATATTTTCTTTGGCAGAGGAAAAGATGGCGAACTTTACCAGATTAAATATTTTAGCTTGACATAAAAATGTCCATGGAGTTGAAAGACTTGAAATAACACTTTTTAAAATCAACAGTACTATATATATTTTTTTCTTCAAAGAAAAAAAAATAATAAAAATTAAATAAGTATTTACAGTAGTTGAATGTTTTTTTATGCCATTATCTCTCTCTGTTCCCCCTTTATTGTAGCATAAAGTGGACATTTTGAAGACAGTGATTACGTTTATTCACGGTTGCAATTACAGTCATATCTCTGTTAATTAATGGGAGACTTTTACAGTGTCTTGTTTAGATAATGAGACAAGCAACATAATTTGATCTGTGCGCTCGAAAATAATTTCTGTCCTAACTTTGATTAAAATGCACACCTTGGATATGTTTTTATGACTGTAAAGGTACACTGGATGACAATATAGTGTCTGTGAGATAGATGTTGTGCCTCTCTGTGGTGTAAAGTGTCTCCTCTCATTGGAATGAATGTCTGTGTGTGCATTAGCAATACTCCTCTCCAAAGCCCCCATCTCAACTGTGGAGCACACATAGCTGACTCGACAGGCTCAACAGCAGGCAATATCCCCTGCTTTCAAGCCTTTGCCTCCCGCCAGCTCTGGATGGATTTGGTTCAGGTAGATCGTGACAGGGGGTCTGCCATGCCTGAGAGGAGAGGGAGACGAGGAAACAAGTGTTTTGCTCCATATAGCCCAAGAGATGCAGGAAACAGCCCCTGTGATGTCCTGTCACCTGAAAGGCGTATGAAAACAGACACACACATCTGTTATCCAAATGTTAACTCCGGGCGCCCTGTGTTGTCACGGTGGAGGGGGAACGGGGTTGTGGCTGCTGCTAAAGGCCCTCCTCAGGGGAGCCTTGGGTGCTCGGTAGTGGGAAATAATGGGAAAAACAAACCGATAAACATTTCATTTCACATTTAAAAGTATATTTCACTAAAGTAAAGTAAAAAGCCTGTCATTTATTTTTATTCCTAATCTGTATGACTTCCTTCTCCATTTCCTGAGCCAAGCACTGAAAGTGCTGTAGACACCTATCGAAATCGTCTGCCGTTCTTCTTCCTTTCTTCTTCTTCTTCTTCTTCAGTACTGGAAGTCTATGGCAGCTCATTGAACCGCTTGAGGGAAAGTTATGAAATTTAGCACACTGACAGAGGACAGTCTGAACAGTCATCATAGTAAATTTGGAGTCACTGACTCAATCCCTTTAGTGCCACTAACTGTCCAAATTTTCACTCTTGTTTATGCTAAAAACTTTTGAAACATAAGAGCTAGTAACTAAATTACATTATAAAACTACTAGTTTCAGTCCTTGATTCTGATTGGTTGTTCGAAGCCGTTGTAAATTACTCAACAAACATACACCACCTGTGACCGTATTACATTAGAATTAGTGCTGCGCAACTGCCGTTTGTGATTCTAAGTTGCTGCATGTGTTGCTTGGCAACTTCATTGGAACTACATTGCTTGGCGGAGGAATAAAATGTGTTATGGCGTTATATTTTTTGTTGCTATGACATAATATCTTTTGTTGCTGGTGTTTATTTTTTGAATAAAATAAATATTAAAATGTATATTTTTATTGAGTAACCGTTTAAGCTCCTTGAAGACTTGTTTTACAGTGAATTTAGAACAGCTAAGGGGCGTTGTTAGGCACGACTACGGCTTTGTGTGGGCTTATTGCTTTATTGCATCATATGACGTCATTTTCCGTCATATATATCGAAAAAAACCTTTTTAAAACTCATCGAAAGGTTGCTCTGATTTTCATGAAAATTGAAACAGATCATCTTCAGACCATGCCGGCAAAAAGTTATGATATTCAAGTTGATTCGTCAAAACCGTTCTTGTAAACGCGCAAACTAATTTCACGTAGCGCTTGCAAAAACAGACGTAAGACTGTATCTCTGCAACGCTTTATCGTATTCAAACCAAACTTGGTACGTCATCACAAGCATGACCTGAGGCTACATGCTGCTTTCAGTGCAGCGCCACTTACTGGTCCGAGAGATGCAAAAATGTTTATTTATATTTTTGGTTATAACTTCTGAATGGTTTGTCCAAAAATATTGGCCATTTTGGACAATTATTTACATGCTTATTATAACTTTGGATTTGGTTGACTTATTTTCACGGGAGTCATCTCCTTCCAGAATCCTTGTCGAGTCTAATGATACCAAACATTCTAGGTTTTGCCTTATGGCGCAATGTTGTAAATTAGCACAAAAAAAAACAACATTTGACAATATCTTTGAAAACCATTGAGACCGAATCGTTGACGAAACCATTGAAATTGGGAATTTAATGAGAATTAAATCAAAGTCACCCATGGGTCATATTTAATGCTCTCATACATATAAATGTCTTTAACTCCAAAACAAAATGAGATATTTTCACCAAATTTGACATGTATGGGCTCACTCTGAGAACACATAAAAAAGCGGTGGAACTGCACCACTTGGTGGTGCTATAATAGAACAAAAACAAGGACAATGCCATTAATTACAATATAATATCATGAAATTAAATGCAAGACTTTACGAACGCATTGCGTGTACCATTACAAAACTTGGTATGTGTCTTGATAATCCATTAAATCACATTTTTAGTTTCATCATTCAAAATCATCTTTAAATATCTTCTTATTGGTTGTTCTCAAAGTGTGGGGCGTTGGTGGTTCTGAAGGATACTGCAGGGTGCATTGGCTCTGATAATTGCTGCTTGCAACTATATTTCTTATATTACAGTATCATGTTTTTAAAAAATTACTATCTATTTTATTATATTTATCATCTATTTATCTATCTATCTATCTATTCTATCTATCTATCTATCTATCTATCTATCTATCTATCTATCTATCTATCTATCTATTATCATATCTATCTATCTATTGATCTATATCTATCTATCTATCTATCTATCTATTATATATCTATCTATCTATCTATCTATCTATCTATCTATCTATCTATCTATCTATCTATCTATCTATCTATCCCTAAACTTGGTGTAAATGTGTGTCTATTTCCATCTGGAGGAAACGATCCAGTGCATTGTCTAATTTTGCTTGGGTTTTTACAAGAGATGGTCTTAGAAACTAAAAGAAAGACATTAAGGAAAAAACCCGGAAAAAAAACACTGAACTGATTGTTGATAGTTCTTTCCGAATGAATGACTGCACTTTCCCCATTACAGCCTGCAGCAAAAACCTTATGTCATATCCTATCCTTGTCAAAATGCATATCAAAAAGAGAGAGAAGAGAGAAAACTTTATTCAATCCAAATTGTCTGCAAAACGAAGCCTCTCGGAGAATTCCGCTTCTTTCATCTGTGGAATTCGCGCGCTGGAGCAGATTAGATTTTAAGGAATCTGCCGGAATCAATGCCTCTATTGGCAGCTGTGCTATAACAGAGATATGAGGTCTGGCATGGTCCAGTAGCCGCTGTTGAGATACAGAGTTCCCCCCTCAGGAGAGAATGATTCATTAATCAAATATTCATACAGGCAGCATCATAAAAATACGGCTAGAACACAAAGTCTTCTCAAAAGCAGCCATGCCTCCCAGCACAAGCGACCTTTCATGTAACACTGACGGAAAGGGCGGCATGTTGCCTCACCCTAATGTCCCAAGTTTCCCTTTTTCCGCTCTCCCCTATGTTTCCTAAATACAGCCCAAAATGAATTTACTGATCACAGACACTGAGACGATGGGGCTATTGTACGTTCGCTGCTTCCGTCTTTACAACATGTAGTGGGAGAGACAGGCAGTGACTTATTCTGCTTGCTTGGTTCCACAGAAGGGCAACTTGTTCCCCCAACCAGACCCTATGGGCCATGACCTTATTAATATAAGAATTTGTATTTAACATGAAAATAGCAAAGCATTGCTCAAACGGAAAAGAAACAGAAGAATTAACCATGGCAACACAAGGATATTTACAATTACTTTGCCCTGGAAAATGACCAGATCACCATACAGATCTGTTCCATGAATGGGTTATGAAAAGGAGTTTGTAATTGCTGGTCATTTTCATTTCAAGCTGAGTTAATAATAGACCGAAAATAGCTCAATAACAAAGAACGAAAGTTGAACCACTTAAAATAAATCATGTAGGTAATTAGAGATTGTAGAAACACGTTTTGATTATTTAACCATATTAGATTTATTTTCATTTGTGAAACCAACAATTATAAAACTAAAACGTTCATTGTGCAAAATGATTTTGGCAATCAAAGTATGGTGTTACTACAAATTATTTTGTTCAAATTGTTAACTATAATTTTAACTAAAACTATAAAGTTAACTCTTAAAATTGACAAATGGTGGATTTAAATGTTTGAATAAATAAAAGAATAAAATGATGCCAGTTACCTATAGTATCAACATTGTATTAGAGCTAGTGTTTATTTTGTTCAATGCCAAGTGCTTTGGTTCAAAGGTGTTTTTAACAAAAAAATTAAAGCTATTCATGGTCGTACAAATGATAAACTTTAGTTTAAAACTATACATGAATAAAAACTTATAGATATATATATATATATATATATATATATATATATATATATATATATATATATATATATGGCATAATTTAATAATAAATTACTTCTTGATTCATACTTGTTTAGCTATCTTCAATTACACCATAAAAAAACAGTGAGCTCCCTAAAGACTAACAAGATCTTTGTAGTCCTGAAATTATGTTTTTTTTTCATCTGTATTGTTGTTAATTGACATTAATTCATCTTATATTAAGCACAGTTTTAGTGCATATCAATGCATTACGACTAAGATTTCTAAAAACGCTGGCAGCAGAAAGGGCTTTTTTAATCTAACACACTATATTTGGTTATAGGTGATACAGTGTTTTCTACTTGTAAAGGCACAATATTCTTCCAGTTAATATAACATAAAACATAAGTTTTGTGAAGTTAAATCACCATATAATGTATATCTTTCAAAAAAGTATGCTAGATAAGTGTTTTGAGTCATTGTTTAAAAAAATTATTAATTATAACATGATTCTATTTGAGGAAAAAAAATACATTCTTGTTAAAAAAATACATGTATTAACCACGCATGTCCATTGCATTTATACGAGCACACACTGAAATGTTTCCTGGTTTAGCTAGTTAATAAAATTGCAATCAAAACAAATGTGGATGGCCCATGTGCATGAAACATCCCAGACTATGATCACCATCTCTGGATTAAACTGCTCAGAATTATTGACATCAGTATGGGTTCAGTTAAATGGTCAACACCGTGAAGCTAGTGAATGCACTGATTGGTCTCTTTGTTAAATGGCTTTTTCTGAAACGAAATGAGAGTTCTATATAGTTTAGGCCCAGAGTCATGTTAATACAGCCCTGATTTGTGGTGTATCACTTGGCTCTTGGTTAGAGGCTTGAAGGGTTCTCTCAGAGCAGCACAAAGTCTCCCGATGTTGTCCCTGCTTTTCTTGAGTCCCTGATGAAAGGCCATTCTCGCTTTCTGCAGCCATCGAAAGTTCATAATCCTTCCAGTGTCCCTTCATAAAGGTGAATGCGGGGTACTTCTTTTCGACGAGGGGCTCCAATATCTAGCAAATTAACAAACACTGTTCATCAACCCAAAATGTATAAAATAACACAACATTTGCCCCTAACAGTAGTCTCTGCTGGGAGCAGCGCCAATATTGTCACAGTTTCCAATTCCCAGTTAAATGCTGCCACCTGCTGACAGAAACTCAAATAGCTGCCTTTCTACAGCTTAAAAGGGACATATTTTTCTGTTTTTTCTTAGATACTTTGTGAATTTAGACATAAAATGATATAACATTTTAAAATTAAAATTAACATGCAGATCTTTTTCTTCAATCTTCAATTAAAACACGATCAAATGTTATTGAAAGGTTTACCCACCTTTGAAAGTTCGTTGAAAATTCTTTCATAGTGTTGGACATTTTTTGAGTAGAATCCAATGGTACAGCTCGGGTCCATTTTACTGAAAGGCATTTTCTTTGGTGATGGGCAATGAAAGGACTTTAAAGAAGAAACAAGATGAAATATCCATTAAAATGAGTCAAAAGCAGCAATTTGTTTCTATGTTTGTGAAATCACAGTGATCCATTCGCACATCTAAAGAATTATATACATTTCCGCTCTGTAATATCCATCTACAGCGCAATGAGGTGTGTTAAACTGTTCGATCACTGTGGTTCCAAATGATGGATGCGTGTTCAGGTGAAACGATCAGATGTTGAATTCTGCCGGAGATTCTGAAAGGCTTAGACAGCCGAGTAAAAGTATGGCCCAATATTTCTCTTTTTCGCCAGGCCACTTTCTACAGCATTCAAAAAGCGTAAAAATAAGTTATGATGCTGAAATATGAAATCGTTGAAGCTATATAAAATGTTGGAGCTGATACAAAGACCAGAACAATGTAAATCTCTAGTCTGTTCGTAATTGAGTGTGGAGGTCTACTTCCAGATTCATACCCTTAAGTACAGAAACTATTAAATTCACATCACTGTGCGGCGGTCAGCTTTCTGTAATTCCACATTACCTGCAGAGGGAAATCGCTTGTGCTGACATCCACAAAAGACTGACAGTAATCGAGGATCCATGTAAATCAAGCTGTCATCTGCAAGGACAAAACAAAAGACAAGTTATTCAAAAAACACAGTGATTATTATAATGCCATCCTTGCCCAATTTCTATGCAGAGCAGCTCAAAGTCACCCACCCCAGTTGGGCTTTGAACAATCAAATATCGAGAATTTTTTTGGTTCCTCCTGAAACTCAGATGGATTCAGAAGCATGCTATAATCAGAATCTGGTTGTACAAGCACATTCTTTATGCAGCAAAGGGGGCTGTCATTTAATTTTGGTGGGGAGAAATTACTTTTACAAACATGCAATTATAATACATCATTTGCATATGATGAATGGCGTGACGACGGACTGGGCCTGGCAGGGAGAATGTATTGCTTGTCATTTTAGACATCATCGCCGAGTGGGTTTCAAATTGCTAAAATGTAAATGGGTAAATATTGACTACCAACATGTCCAACTGAAGGTTTCCACTGGCTACTGAAGGTGATGGAGAGTGGGCTACTCTGGGTAGCTCTGAAATCTATGCAAGCTACTTCATGTAAGTGGAAAGAGCCTGCTATTTCAGATTGCCTCACATGATAAATGGTGTAGTATTTCCGATGGGTTCGGAAAAAATAAAAAGCTACTCTGATGCCGCTGGCCTTCTCTTAGCATGCATTCTTTTACTTTGTCTCTTGAAGAGTGTACACAATGACTTGTGAATAAAAAACTAACCTTGAAATCCAACAAAATAGTAGGCCTGCTTTGGCTTTCCTCCAATGATGCCGATACAGTACTCTAAGCTTAATATGCTCTGGGGAGGAAAAAAGAGAACAGTTAAGATCACTGTATTGTAAGTTGATAGCCACATCTTTAACAAATATTTCTCTTTTTTTTGTCATTGTATGATTAGGTTGTATTTGTACAAAAGGGTGATCTCCAAAGTATAGAAGCTCGTTTCCGCCACAGAATACAAATTAAAAAAGGTAATCACGACTTTCTCACAATTGTGAGTTTAAATCTCGCAATTCTGACTCTCATTAAATTTGCAATTGCGTATTATAAAGTCAGAATTGTGAGATATAAACTTGCAATTGCAGGAACTAAACTTTTTTTTTCTCAGAATTGCATGTTTAGTATCTCACAATTCTGACTTTATAACACACAATTGGGAGATATAGTCACAATTGCGTGTTATAAAGTCAGAATTGTGAAATATATTAGTCTTTTTTCCTTAAAATTGGACTTTATAACTTGCATTTGCAAGCTTATATTTTACAATTTTAGAGAAAAGATGTAAATTGCAAGATATAAACTCGCCATTGTGTGTTATAAAGTCAAAATTGCGAGATGTAAACTTGCAATTGCAGGAACTAAACTCATTTTCTCAGAATTGCATGTTTAGATCTCGCAATTCTGACTATAACACACAATTGGAAGATATTAAGTCAGAATTGCATGATATAAAGTCACAATTGCATGTTATAAAGTCAGAATTGTGAGATATAATAGTTTTTTCCTTAGAATTGGACTTTATACCTCGCATTCGCAAGTTTATATTTTACAATTCAGAAAAATATGTCAATTGCGAGATATAAACTTGGAATTGCGACATAAATTTGCCATTGAATGTTCTAAAGTAAGAATTGTGAAATGTAAACTCACACTTGCGAGATAAAAATTATCTTTTAAAATGTTTTATTCTGTGGCATATTCATACCAAAGCCTCACCTTGACAAAGCTTAAGTATTCTGTGTTGATCTTCTCTCCACCCAATCTCACAGGAATGAGGATGATGACAGCTCTACTATCAGGGGCAGCTCCAGTATTGAGTCCCTGAGGATCATCACAGTGGCTGCTTGTCCGCGCTGAATGGCTATCAATAACATCAGCACTGTACACTGCAAACAATCAACAACAGAGGTCAAAAACAGGTACATTTCTCTTTGAAGTGGGAAAAATATAGCCATTACTGAATCTAAGGGTGTTTTCACACTAGCACCTGTGATCGATTCACAACAGACTTTGGTTCGTTAGATGATGTGAACGCAGTTTTCCAAACTCGGGTACACACCAGCGAACCAAATCAAGTGTGAAAGCGACCCAATTGTACTTGTACTCTCACAATACACAATTCAGCTACAATTGTATTATGTCTTAGTATGTTGATTTAGTATATATATATATATATATATATATATAAACAGTACTTATATATATATATATATAAATATATCTATATATATATACATATATATATATATATATATATATATATATATATATATATATATATATATATATATAAATAAATAAATACAAATACATGCATGTATATTTAGGATTTTTTTTATTTATATATAATATAAAATATATATAAATCTATATACAGTATATACATGAAAATATTTCTTAAATATATACAAGCATGTGTGTGTGTGTGTGTGTATATATATATATATATATATATATATATATATATATATAATAATTATACACGGTGCACCCACATATATTATGTAAACACAAACTTTTATTTTGGATGCGATTAATCGCGAATTGTTTGACAGCCCTATATATATATATATATATATATATATATATATATACACACACACACACTACTATTGCATTTATTTGATAAGAAATACAGTAAAAAAAACAAAAAAAACGGTAACATTGCACAATATTACAATTGAATAGAATTATTGGATTATTTCTAAACTATTTTAAAATGTTATTCATTCCTGTGATGGCAAAGACTTTTCAGCAGTCATCAGTGTCACATGATCCTTTAGAAATCACTATAATATGTTTATTTGCTGCTCAAGAAACATTTCTTACTATTATCACAGATGAGAATGGTTGTTTAATATTTTTTGTTGAAACCATGATGCACTTTTTGCTTATAAAAATATATATTTTTGATAAAAATTTGTAATAAATAAAAAGACAAAGAATAAGCAATTTCACTAGTGATTTTAAATGTCAAGTCTTCTATTAATCACATTTGCGCTTTTTCTGTGAAAGACTTTAGATCGAAAGGTTCCATACCGGTGCAGTCCTGTGCTACATAAACACTTATCCCTTTCAGCATTGCATCTGCTGCCTCATCCATAGCTTTTCTGGGGGATGTATAAGAAGAAAGAGTGACAGGGTGAGATATATTTGACATCCTGAACATTATAATGAGGAATGGGTGACTTAAAAACTCTAAAAACATGTATGTATTGTGGACTCTTTACCTGAGTATGTGTGCCACCACTGCTGGGCCGTACCAATCTCCAGCCTGTTTTCCAGAAGTCATTCCTAGGTGCACTAGTCTGTGGATGCCCAGCTGGGCTGACGGTCCGTCCCCAAACCAGGACACAATGGTGCGATGATATGCCTCTTGTAGGACTGAGTCGGCCTCCTCAGCCCCTCCTTGAGCAGGACAGAGAGGCAGAGTGACCTGTACTCTTTCTCCCTGAATGGAGGCCTCTAATGTGGCCACCAGTCTCCGTGCTGCACTGCTGGTCCATGTCTCTCGCATCCAGCGGCTCCAAGGTCAGTGCTTCGTACCAGGTCCAGTCTGGTGACAGAGAAAATTATTTGAAAAAAAAAAAAAAAAAATTATAAAAAAATAAATACTTTTGTGTTTTTAAGAATGCAGAAAGTAAATACTATTGCAGAGCTTGATTTGCATTTATTTTCCAACATCAGTTGTTAATAATATGCCATTCTCTTGATTCTAATTTTTATTTTGTTAATTACCTCATAAGTTATATCCATATGTTGCACAAAAAAAACAATGAAGCAAAAGTCTTTCAGAACTCCTGAAAGTTTGTCCTAGATTTCTTCAAATGTGACGGACATAAATTTGACTTTTAAATGGACAGTAGGGCTTGTGCTAGAACAAAAGTCCAATTATGATATTCAATGTAGTCAGTATTTCACTTTTACTACATTTTATCCTTACAAACAGAGTGGGTGTCTGAAATGGTGTAGGTAGAAGTGAGGGTCATAAAGGTGCCGGACCTGGCAGTGGGGCCATTAGGTAATGACCTTGCTAAGTGTCAAGGCCTGTAATTGGCCAATAAGTATATTTTATTAGCCATTAGACTCTTTATAGACAGATATTTCTATAATGACATATTTCATTATAGGCGTGGGCTCTGGATGACGCTTCAATGTTGTTTTTTGAATGAAGGTATTAAACGTGGCCTGTTCAACATATTACACAAAACTGCCCTCCGTTAATCATTAAAGAACTCATTCTTTAGAGAGTGAAAACCTCCGACACTGAAATACCCAACCTCTAAAATATTTTTCTAATAAGAATTTCATTATGTAAATGAGAAAACCTTTGTCTAATTATATTTAAGCAAAACACGCAATTTTTCCGCTCTTAGAAAAAAAAAAAAATCACTCTCTCACATCTCTCTCATTTTTGAAAGAAGTCTCTTTGTTCACCAAGGCTGTATTTATTTGATTCAAAATACAAAAACAGTAAAAACATTCATTATTATTATCAATCTTTAAAACAGTTGTGTACTTTTTTTTCAACTTTGATTCTTCGATGAATAGACAGTTTTATATATATACATTATGATATATATAACATTCAATTTCAGATAAGTCCTGTTCTTTTGAACTTTCTATTCATCAAAGAATCTTGTTTTTTTTTACATTACCGTTTTTAACAGATAATAATATTATACGCAGCAAATCATCATATTAGAAAAATTTCTGAAGGATCACGTGACACTGAAGACTGGAGTAATGATGCTGAAAATTCAGCTTTGCACATTTTTTTTTTTTGTATTTTTAATCAAATAAATGCAGCCTTGGTGATCATGAGACTTCTTTTAAAAATATAAAACTTACCGAATCCCAAACTTTTGAACGAAAGTGTACGCTCACCTAAATGATTATTAGGAACATCTGTTCAATTTCTCATTAATGCACTTATTTAATCAAAGAATCACATGGCAGTTGTTTCAATGCATTTAGGGGTGTGGTCCTGGTCAAGACAATCTCCTGAACTCAAAACTAATGTCAGAATGGGAAAGAAAGGTGATTTAAGCAATTTTGAGCATGGCATTGTTGTTGGTGCCAGACGGGCCGGTCTATTTCAGAGTATTTCACAATCTGCTCAGTTAATGGGATTTTCACACACAACCATTTCTAGGGTTTACAAAGAATGGTGTGAAAAGGAAAAACATTCCGTATGTGGCAGTCCTGTGGACAAAAATGCCTTGTTGATGCTAGAGTTCAGAGGAGAATGGGCCGACTGATTCAAGCTGATAGATGAGCAACTTTGACTGAAATAACCACTCGTTACAACCGAGGTATGCAGCAATGCATTTGTAAAGCCACAACACACACAACCTTGAGGCCGATGGGCTACAACAGCAGAAGACCCCACCGGGTACCACTCATCTCCACTGCAAATAGGAAAAAGAGGCTAAAATTGGACAGTTGGACTGGAAAAATGTTGCCTGGTCTGATGAGTCTCGATTTCTGTTCAGATGGTAGAGTCAGAATTTGGCGTAAACAGAATGAGAACATGGATCCATCATGCCTTGTTACCATTGTGCAGGCTGGTGGTAGTGGTGTAATGGTGTGGGATGTTTTCTTGGCACACTTTAGGCCCCTTAGTGCCAATTGGACATTGTTTTAATGCCACGGCCTACCTGAGCATTGTTTCTGACAATGTCCATCCCTTAATAGCTTCCATGTACCCATCATCTGATGGCTACTTCCAGCAGGATAATACACCATGTCACAAAGCTTGAATCATTTCAAATTGGTTTCTTGAACATGTCAATGAGTTCACTGTACTAAAATGGCCCCCACAGTCACCAGATCTCAACCCAATAGAGCATCTTTGGATGGGTGGAATGGGAGCTTCGTGCCCTGGATGTGCATCCCACAAATCTCCATCAACTACAAGATACTATCCTATCAATATGGGCCAACGTTTCTAAAGAATGCTTTCAGCACCTTGTTGAATCAATGCCTCGTAGAATTAAAGCAGTTCTGAAGGTGAAAAGGGGGTCGAAACACAGTATTAGTGGTGTTCCAAATAATCCTTTAAGTGAGTATATAATGGTGGACAGATGCTGAATGCATCTACTCATTACACGTCATCATCATCATAACCGATTTTCTTCTCCAGCCGATCTTACCTCTACCCAAGATGTGAAGCATGAGAGCCTGGGCCAATATCATCTGCCCTGCCCGAAGTGTACAACCCCACCCACAGTCTGAAGTAAGGGTGGACCCTGGAAGGGGGAAACACTTCTCAATAGGTCAGCCAAACTCGTGAGGTGAAGTCCCTTCGAAATCCATCAACATTGCCTGTGACAACATTGCCATCTAAAGCCTCAGCAGAACAACTCTCAGTAGGACTTTCATCATCTAAAGGGCAACAGTTAGCACAAACACTTCATGACACACCCGGTGTATTGGTGTGAGAAATAAGAGCCATCATTTTATTACATTATGCACTATTACATAATAATGTAACAATGTGAGAATTTCTCTGAGCTTGGTTTAAAAAAAAAAAAAAAAGAAGAAGACATCTTTCCACAATGACAACTTGTTTTGGTAATACTGAAAACTTTAACTGTTATTGGACTATAAAGTTAAGTTCTGAGAGGTTTTTACAGTACAATGTGACCTACATTAAAGAAAATAATATATTCGTGATCCCTTTAAATAAAAATAGAATGTGAAGCATTACAGAATAAGAAATTGGTGTAAATGTTCTGTTTAAAACATCTTACCCACAGCCTTGAAGTGGTAGCATTTCCCCAACAAGAAAACAGGAGAATTACGGCTGAAGGCAAGTTTTTGATTTAAGAGCCCAACCTTGAAGGATTAAAGAACATACAAGATTAGTCACGTGCACAGGTATGTCACTTGACTGCAATTAATATCCTAGTGAGATCTGTCATTACATACTGTACTTCACATTGTTCCATGCTGACATAAACTTGGACTTTCAGTTTCTCCACCTCGTCGGTCTCTTTAGTCTCCATTTTATTAGCCACGGAGCAGAACCCATCACAGCACATACAATGGAGTTTCTATTAAAAGTTTTCAGTATTACCATAACAAGTTATGTCGTTGTGGAAAGATGCCATTTAACTCATTTACTCACACAGATCACATTTCCATAATAACGTTGCATAGAAAATATAATAATCATCAGAAATAGACCATATTAACACAACAATTGCAACACAGAAAAGAGGCTAGCATGCTAATTAATCAGTGAGCGTAGCGTTACACTTCAAAACGTTACGACGTTGTTTGTTTACAATAAATGCAAACGAAAAACTCGCAGCGAACGTTTTGTAAAATAAATAATTAACCATATAAAGATACTTGCTCACGTGTCTTGTTATACAGAAGAACTCACGTTGCAATTGTTCACTTCTGTTTACATTTTGAGGAAGTGGGTATTCTCGTTCGGTCTCGCGGTACTTTAAGAAATTGTCCCTTCTTTTTATGGTCTGGCAGACTCTGCTATGGGCAGTACTGGCACATTCATGGAGTCGTCTGGATTATTGCCATATTGCAGAGCATATCTCTACATGGCTCGGATGAGTGGATGTTTGACTCATTTCCAACCGGCTCTTTTGAGCCACTCGTTTAAAAAAGTTAATAACTTTTGGTGCTTATTACGGGTTTACAGCATAGACGGTTTACAGTAAAGAATCGTTATGGGTTTTGAAGTTATGTGGTTCCTTTTGAAAATTAATTACAATGGTTGGAAAGATTTTTTTTAAATAGTATAATAACAGCAACTAATTGTAGGCTATGTGTTTATTGATAAAACGTAGAAGAATATTTGTAGTACAATACTTTGTTCAATTGCGTAAACGAATCGTTTAGATGGGTTTTGTAAACGGTTGGATTTTCCTTCACGAATCGAACGATATAATATGCAGCATATTTTGCATCAAATAAATAGAAATATTGATCACTTTTTTAAATACCTTAATATAAAATTCAAAAACATTCAAAATATAGCTAATCAAAAACTCATTTGGATATGCCGTACTTTAGTGGAGAGATGTGGTAGATAAAAAAATATATATATTTTTTGCTGATTATTTTCCACTCTTGCTTGTTAAGGGTTAAAATCTAGTTTTAATTATCAAATGAAATAAGTAGGGCCATCTATTCTCGAAGCTATCTATTCTTTAAGCTAACATTAGCCTATTTCTCTTTGCAATGTTATATATAGTTATCAAATGCGTCAAAATTAAGCATGAATAATAATAAAAAAAATAAAATAAAAATAAAAAACCGATGTGGACGGTTATACACAAAATAAAGATATCATTGACTACAGATTGCACTATCTGTGGAAGTGGAAACGGATGTATTTACACTTTTAGACACTGATAGCTTCCTGTAAAAGAGCCCTCTATTGTACGCAGAGGATATGAATCATAGGAAGACTGCAGCCCACGATCCCGAAAGACTGCACTGTTAATTCCCTATAAAATGTCACGCTGCTAAAAAAAAAAAAAAAATCTAAAAACCAAATAGACAAAAAAAACAATGATCATAATCTGATTTTATCTAATAACTGCGCTTGTTTTTCCAGTTTTACGGTACGTTCTCCTCCTTGTGCGTTATCCTGCCCCTGAGCTACTCCTTTCTGTTTATTATGGTTACTACGGTTTTGTGAGTGACTTTGCAACTGTCCAATCACAGACGTCTTTTGGGAGTCAGGGGGTGGGGCTTAACGGAATTCGGGTACGGGTGGGGAAGGAATATCGCGGCTGGAGCGCTGGAGTTACTCGAGCACTCAGCGGCTACAGTCATGGCTGAGCGCCGCGCCTTTGCCCAAAAAATTAGCAGGTAAGGATATCTAACGCATCTTCTGTTTACATATATGTTCTCCCGAGCCGTGCGACCATTCTTTGTGTCCTGCCTGAAGCAGTAGTTGGCGAGTGTGCCAGTCTTTTCCAAATAAGGCCTAGGCGTTGAGTTAGCTGGATCAGACCCTGATTTATAGCCTGTGTTTTAAAACCTAGTGAGCTCCCTACCCAGCCTACACGTTTGAGACGGATAAGCTCGTCTGGAATGCTGTCTATGTAGACAGCTCTCTAGCTTTTGAGTCACAGCCATAGAGATGCCCGAGTAACTCACCCTAAGCTGCAAGACAGCAGTATGATGCCTTTGTGCTTCTGTGCATTAGAATCAGTCTTCATCGCTGGGTGTATAATCCATAAATGCGCCTTTTGTTGAGTCCATGTAGGGATTAACGATGCAGACTTGAGGTGGATCAATGGAATGCAGTGTTTGGGTTTTGTGAGACGATGGCTTGACATACTGACACATCGATAGGATCATGAGATGTAATGCTGTCAATATGCATTAGGCTATATGAAATATACTGTAGTAGTCAATATGCAATATTGTAAACGTACAGTTCACTACGGTTTTGATTTCAAGAATATGATTCATTAAATCAAAAGTATATTTAAAAATAATGTAAACAATGACTTTACTGCAAGAGATCATAAATAATAATAATGCATAGGCATTTATTTTTTATCATCAGAGACACTATCAACTTCAAGTGACAAGTGGTAAGATTGCATGATTTAGTGGTCATAAAGGCAATTTCAGAATAAGATCTAAGACTGGAATGTACATTTCCAGAGGAAAATGTGAAGTGGTGCTTGCAGTGGCAAAAAGCTCGCTTCGGTTGCTAGAGTGTGGTACATTATTGCATACGAGCCAACAACCATGTCTGTACGATATTCAGGTGCTGAGATATGGCTCATTCATGTGTTCAGGTGGTTACTAGGGTACTCTATATGGTTGCTATGGTGTGATTATACAGTTTATGAGATCACATTTAAAGACTAGTTGACAGTCTGAGTCAAAAAAGGCAAATTCCATGTTTTTTTCTATTTTCTGGAGCTAAGATATGGCTTGAATATGTTGTTTTATGGTTGCTAGGCTGGCCTAAGTGGTTGCTAGGGTGTGAATATGAAGTTAGTATGTCACTACTTGTTGGCTGCATGATAGGCCGAGTCAAAAGAGGCCAATCCCAAGTCTCTATGAGCTTCTGGTCAAAAGATATGATCTCACAAATGTCTATGGGACTTTTTACGGCCAATTAATCGCCCGCCAGACGAACATCGTACAACCGATCGCTTAGAAAAGGCCTGCGGCCTCGGTGCCTATCGCCCACAGTTGCTAGGGTGCTGTAACTGGTTGCTATGGTGTGGTTATGAAGTGCTATGAGTCGTCAAAGTTTGTCTCAATGTTAAGTCTATGGGATTTTTTGGAAATTTGTTCGCCCCTGGGGCGAACACCGTACCCCGATCTCTTATAAAACTCATAGGACACTTCTCCTCAATAGGCCGCACGATTTGACGCCTCATTCATGGGTCTGTGACAAAAACTGTGGACGTAGGAGTGCGCCAAACTTTTTCCTGGAATAGTATATGCTATACTAGAAAATTTTCATAACATTGTGGTCAATGGGGACATTTTTGGGCAGCTCCTGCCCCCCAGGGGTGCAACTTTTACCCCATTGTGAGGTATGTTCTTACAGAGCCTGTCAGCCTCTTCAAATGTGGTAAATCGCAGGCTTCTGTGAAATCCTCGCTCGGAGCTATGAATCGTCAAAGTTCGTCGCAATGTTAAGTCTATGGGATTTTTCGGCCGATTTTCGCCCTGGGGCGAACATCGTACCCCCGATCGCTTAGAAAAGTCATAGCACACCATTCCCGAATAATCCGCACGATTTGATGCCTCATTCATGAGTCTGTGACAAAAACTGCGGGAGGAGTAGCGCGCCAGAACTTTTTGGCTGACTTAAAAAACACAATAGTAATAGTGTTGCCTTGCTTTCAGCAAGCACCACTAATAACCTGAAATACAATGTATGATTAAATTAAATCAGTTACCTGTAATGACACTGTGATTGATGCTTAAATGAAATCTGCAAGATTTCAGCTAGTGGCCTGTACGTTTTGGAGCAGGCCATGGTCCCTGGGTCATTGTAATAGACTATTTCTCATTAATTGAGACTATAGTCTCAGTTCATTGACTTTAGACATCATTTTCTATAATTGAGTTTTTTTTTTGTTACAATAAGTCACAGATTAGACCTCATATGGATCTAAAAAAGAAGGAGCCTTTTAGGCTCACCAGTGTTTTTTACATGGCATATCCCAAATGCACGTGTAATGTGATAAGATCATTCAATATAGACTTGTCTGGCACCCTTATTCCAATCGTTAGTTCTTACTAACTCAATAGAAATACATGTTTATTGCTATGATCAAAAACTAGTTTGTTTTATTAATTGAGGAATAAGTCAGTAGATGTTTTATTATTATTACACATAGTATATATAATACAAAGCCTCAGAAAAGCCTCTATATATTTCTCATTTTTTCACAGTCAAAACAAAAGCGAAAACTCTGAACATCGTGGATTTCCCCTTTTTTCCATTTTATTTGGATCTGAAAGCTTTTCTCGTAAGTCACTGAAACGGTTTCTCATGGCTCTGTTAAGACTTTTTCAGAGGTGTGTGAAATGCACCGAAATTCATGCTTAGCCCGGTCCTCGGTAAACAAAACATCAGTGGGCTAATCATCTGTTCCCTCTTCAGGAATGTCCAGCCTAAATAAAGGTCCCTGCAGAAGCAACTGAGGGGGAGTTTTTGTTTTGGTGTACATACGTCATCCCTACACATAGTAGAAGAGGATTCTGATTAGTAATATTGATTGGTACAGTACAAAGACATTCTGATAATAATACTGTCAATTTGACTCATACGCAGCTGACCAACACGTTGCTTTAATTCACACTTAAGTATTTTTCTGTTTTTACTTTCACAGGCCTAGCTATAATTCATTCTGTGAAAGCTAAAAAAAGTTATACAATCTTATTTTATACTCAGTACAGTAATGAAATTAACCTTTGTCAATAACCTGTTGGCAGTCATATTAGCAACAAGCACATGAGTGTGTCTGTGTGTGGATATATATGTATGTATTGTATATAAATATTTTATTTATTTTAAAAAAAAACAAATGCTGTGAACTTGCCAAGCCAAGTATCTATTAGTATTATACTTTTGTGTCTTTTTTGACTATTCCTCCTGCCTGATTTGTGCATGATCATCTTAAAGGATATTTTATTAGATAAACATGTAAAATAGTGGCACATTTTAGTGAGCCCAGTATGCTGTATTTGTTTAATTTATCATACATTGTTCATTGTTATTTACAAAAGCCTGAAGACAAGACCATAAAAGATGGCTGTTTGGAATAGCATAACTACTTGTTTCATTTTAGCAGGAAGCAATTTGCATACTGAACACTGTATGCAAGATTACTGGAATACATGGATGGTGTTTTGCTGTATTGTATTGTATATGTGCTGTTCTTTATCATGCTGTGTGCTTGATTCCCATTTCCAATGGGATGGACAAGTCAGTAATATTTATCGTGATTAATTTGTTGGGACACATTTTAAGAAAGACACTTTAGTCTTACATAAAAATGCAAAATAAACAAATTTGTTTACAAGGTGATAAGAATGGCATTGAATTAAACATGCAAACCTAGCGAGGTCATGCGACAACTATTGTGTTTCTATTGGTTCACTCCCTTTCGAAAACAAATCTGGGGTTGGTAAAAAAATTAAAAAAGTGAAATATTCAACACAATTTAAAATAACAAGGCCTATTTTTTATATTTTAAAATCCAGTCTTCTTGTAATTAAAAAGTCATTATTCCATTCTTAAGAAATTAATTATAATATGCTGATTTGATGCTCAAGGAACATTTCTTAATTAGCCTATTTTTATCAATGTTGAAAAAACAATTGAAAACATCTGTTTTATTATTTTTTGTGTAAAACCATGATGCATTTTTTTTCCAGATTGTTCCATGACTAGTCTAGAGTTCAAAGAGCAGCATTTGAAACTGAAATCTTTTATTACATTATACACATCTTTACTATCGCTTCCTTGCTGAATTAAAGTATTAATTTGTTTCAACAACAAAACAAATATGTGTATTATCTTACTAACTCCAAACTTCGAACAATAGTATGCATACGTAGTAGGCTAATTGAGTGGTCCATTCACCATAGCCTTCATTCTATGATTTATCTTGCATGTGAGATGACTGTCAGGTCATGGGAATCTTTTTTTGTGGTTTGTATTATAATACCATCTACGCTCTGCTCTCTTGTTGTTCTCCAGGACTGTAGCAGCTGAGGTCAGGAAGCAGATTGCTGGTCAGTACGGAGGCTCTCCTCAACTTCTCAAAAACCTCAGTGTGGGTGGGAATGCCACCAGCAATGCTGTAAGTAAAACATGTCCAAGATAATATACTTTCTAAGTTAAATCTGAGAGATTGACTCTTCTTTGTAAAGCACACACCCCTACTCAGGGTGGGCGATATGGCAAAAATATATCACGATTTTTTTAGGAAATCACGATCACGATTTTTATCACGATTATCTTTTTCAAGTTGGTTTTAACATTTTGCACGTGGCTGTTCATTACAGCCAAACTAATGTCACTATGTTAAAAACAAAGCCTTAGGTAACAAAAGAAAAAAGAAACGCAAACATTTAGGCCAGTGGCAAAGATAAAAATCTTTGTCAGTTATTTTCTTTGTTATTAAAAAAAAAGACAAGATCAACATTACACAAATTAATATTCAAATTAAATAAATAGTGCTTTATTTTTCAGATGCAGTAGGTGTATTTAGCATTAGCATTGAAGAAAGAATTAAATTAACAAATATTAAATTAAAACACTACATGAGACTTCACTGAATAAATTTATTGATTCTTATTAAAGCTACTATTAAAGTTCTCAGTCAGTGAGTGATTTTCTCCTTGTGTTTTTTTGTTTGTTTTATTAACACTAAAGGGATAGTTCCCTCAAAAATGAAAATTGGTCTTAATTTACTCTCTAAAATGTTTTAAACCCGAATAAGTTTCTTTCTTCTGTTGAAAATAAAAGTTATATTGAACATTGTGGGTAACCGAACAGTTGCTTGTCCCCCTATAGTTTTTATAAGGTTTCTCCTGGAAGTTAATGGGACCAAGCAACTGTTTGGTTACCCACATTAAAAATAATCTTTTGTGTTCAGAACAAAAAGAAATTAATACAGGTTTGGAAACAACATTAGAGTGAGTAAATAATGACAAGATTTTTTTTTTTCTTTTTCTTTTAGCTATCCCTTTAGGGACAGCAGCAGTAGCTATTCATCCTGTCCTTCAGACCAGCACTGCGACGCCGTCTTACATGACCAACGGACATCACACCAGATATTCTCTCAAATGTTTCGATTTCACTTTAAGACATAGCCCTGTTCATGTAAACATTGTGTGTATTTAAAAGTATTAGCCAAATAAGACGAAAGAAAAGATAACTTAGTCCAGTCAGTCCAGCTGCCTGTTCCTGACAGGCTTCTAGTGCCTGTGAGCGTCGGGGAATGCACTCAGGAAGCGCACGTCATTAACACGTGAATTAAGTGTTTAACCGGCAAGGCTTATGCAAATAATGAACTTTTGTGAATGTAGTGTCCCTGTAACTGTTACCTATTCATTAACGTGTAGATGTGTAGGCTACGTCGCTTCTAGGCGCCAGACCTGAACTGATAGGATGCACCTGTAACACGATACTACGATATTCTTCAAATGCAGATCGTGGAAAACATTTACTGCCGTCCACGATTAAAAATCGTCATATCGCACACCCCTACCCCTACTATCCCTTCAGTGTGATACTGTCTGTCTTGGCAACAGTTCTCACATTCTCTTTATTTCCTCTTTGAATTTCTCTCTACAGATTCCTCTGACAGAGGCTATAGAGCCAGTGGATTTTGAAGAGTATTTGATCACGCACCCTCCCATTATAGAGTCAGGACCTCTGAGAGATCTGATCGAATTTCCTCCAGATGACATTGAAGTGCTTTACACGCCAAGAGAGTGCCGAACTCTTGGTCTGGCTGTGCCTGAAGAGGGGTGAGTGTGTTTTGAAGAATTGAGGCAGACATTAGTATGGAAGCTTGTTTCCACCACTGAATAAAAAAAAAAATTGTGACTTTATCTCACAATTTGGACTTTTTTTTCTCACAATTGCGAGTTTATATCGCAGATTCTGACTTTATTTCTCAGAATTGCAAGATAAAAAGTCAGAATTGACCCTTTGCTAAGCCCCGCCCTCCCTCAGTTACTGTTGCTACGCCTGTCAAGCTTTCGCGGCTGGCACATCTATTACAGTGTGTCTGCACTGGTGTCAGACATTCCCAATGAGATAATTAGTCATTTTCAGCGAAAAAGTGAAATTTCAGAGAGCAAGACAAAATGGACTGCAGTATTGCATTCGAGGGATATATTCACGACATAATATGCAACCGCTTAGAGAATAATTTCTTAAAAATTGAAGCTAAAGCCTAACGTTATTGTCCCAGCGCAAGCAGCCTCATATGCTGACCATTCAAATGGGAAACACACAAATTGAGGAACAGCTATGTTCATGCACAGCAGGGTATGTGAAAATCCTAAATAATTATAAATCAAGCAGTTTATTCATAAATCTTGTGGAACAAAACTAATACCGAGAGACCGCGATCGGATTGGGTTAAAGTAAGTTAGTAAGGGCTAACGTTAGTAGACGTCGATTAACAAAATGCTGAAATATATTTTAAAGTATGTCAGTGAGCCTTTGTCTTGTCTTTAATTGTCTTATTTTACGTTATATCATTATGACCAAAGAACGTCAATATTTCCAAGCAATAGGTGTTTTTGTTAAGCATGTCGACATTTACCAGTAGTTGTGAATGAGTCTCGCACATAGATGCTAGATCAGCCAATCAGTTCTCCCGTTAGCTTTTAGATTTTCTGGAAGGAAAACAATTTCTCTCCCCGTCCAAACTTTCAGTGTACTGGTATCAGATTTGCACAATCCATACGCACAATCCTTCAGCATGTTTCCATTGTTCGAAAGCTTGCCAGACCTCCCACGCATAGTTACGGTTGCTAAGACATGATTGGCCAGTGGTGGGTTTCGGGCGTGGCTTCAGCGAAGGGTCAATTGAGGCAGACATTAGTATGGAAGCTTGTTTCCACCACTGAATGAAAAAAAAATTGTGACTTTTTATTACAATTCTGACTTTTTCTCACAATTGCAAGTTTATATCTCGCAATTCGGACTTTATTTCTCAGAATTGAGAGATAAAAAGTCAGAATTGCATGATGAAAAGTTGCAATTGTGAGATATAAAGTCAGAATTGCGTGATATAAAGTCAGAATTGCGAGATATAAAGTCAGAATTCGATATAAAGTCAGAATTGCGAGATATAAAGTCAGAATGCGAGCATATAAAGTCAGAATTGCGTATATAAAGTCACAATTCTGAGAAAAAAGACAGAAGTGCGACTTTTTATCTCACAATTCAGACTTTTTTCTCACAATTGCGAGTTTACATCTCACAGTTCTGACTTTATAACACATAATTGCGAGTTTATATGTCGAAAGTCTGACATCTTTCTCAGAATTGTGAGATATAAACTCGCAATTGCGACTTATCAATACTTTTTTCCCCTCAGAATAGTTTAAATCTCACAATTCTGACTTTACATCTCACAATTCTGACTTTATATCATGCATTTCTGATTTTATAACATGCAATTCTGACTTTATATTCTCACAATTCTGACTTTATATCTCGCAATTCTGACTTTATATGTCGCAATTCTGAGAAATAATGTCAGAATTGCAAGAAGTAAACTCGCAATTGTGAGAAAAAAGTCAGAATTGTGAGATAAAAAGTCGCAATTACCTTTTATATTTTTCATTCTATGGCGGAAACAAGCTTCCATACATTAGTATGTGAAAGTACGCAATGGAAAAAGTGTATAAATGACATTGAATTGTCATTGTAAACAGTTTTTAAAATCACACGCTATAAATATTTCAATAGTCATTTAGGCCTAAAATGCTTTTAATTGAATTTGTTCATATTTTTAATATGAATAGCAGGTAACCACATTTTTCTCTAGATTGCTTTTTTTTGTCTGCATAGTTGTGAAACTCATAACTAACTGATTTAACAAGTTTATCTTCCTATTTGAAATGATTTCACAGTGAGAATGATTCACACGTCAGAGACTGCATCCGGTCGTACACTGAGGACTGGGCCATCGTTAACCGCAAGTACGATATTTATAAGTGCTACATTTTATGGGCTTCACTAGATTTCATCTTTCTCTCCCCCAAGTGGTTTAGTTCCTAGCTTCCTTTTTACATTGATGTTTTTGGAGGACACTGCATCATTCTACTACATGGATTTAAATATTGAAAATGTGTTCAATGGAGCTTAGAGGGAAATGTTCTTGGTGCCTCGTTGTGATTTGACGGATGTTTTAATCCTGCGGAAGTATCTGCAACACTATCTGTCGATTTCTTCAGGCATCATTTTTGTGTGGGCCTGTTCATAACTAACAAAAGGAATTCGAGTGTATTTTGCCTGCAGTATTTTTTTCCAACCCAACAAGCTTTTATGATACTTTAGACTGGGACTTTTAACTAAATTTTAGGACCTTAATAAGTTACTGTGAATAAGTTGCTTTGGTGATTCTTAATTGATAATCCCAAACTCTTATCCTGACTGAGATCATATAATTTTCTTAATGTTAACCAGGGTTAGTGAGCCAGACTTATGCCTGCATTCACAGACAAGGCTTCAGCGATTTCCCAGACTAAAATGCATGTTTGAGTTGTTTTAACTGAGAGTCATTGTTCTAGAGAGAAACAGCATTATGTTGTTGAGAGGCAGAAGGGAATACTTTTTTATATGTGTATAAAAGTGAAGTAATTACTGTCATTCAGGAGATTGGAAGTTTAGCTTGATTATGTGGACTGAATTTTTGTAATTGTATCCATTAACAAAGCACTACTTAAATGAATTTTAACATTATGCAAACTACTCATCGCAAAAGATAATGTGTGATGATTTACTGACAAAATTTAAATATAAAAATGTGATGCTTTGTATAATCTTGTTTTCTTGGTCATTACAATTTGAGTCTTGACTAATTTTAATTAGAAATTAGTTATATATTCACATTTTGTAATTAAAAAATTATTATTATATAATTAGATTTTTTTATTTTTTTATTTGTCATCGATAATGCGCATACACACGATTAATCGCATCCAAAATAAAAGTCTGTGTTTACATAATATATGTGGGTGCACTGTGTATAATTATTTTATATATATAAATAAACACACATGCTTATATATTTTTAAGAAAGTTTTTTATGTATATATATATATACTGCATATAGATTTATATCTAATTTATATAATAAATATAAATATTTTATACATCATTTTTTTCTTAAATATACATGCATGTGTGTGTTTTTATATATACACAAAATAATTATACACAGTGCACCCACAAACTTTTATTAAGATTAATCACGATTAATGTAGGGGAACTGTGTATAATTATTTTATATATATAAATACACACACATGCTTGTATATATTTAAGAAATATTTTCATGTACATACTGTATATAGATTTATATATAATTTATATCATATATAAATATTTTATATATAAATTATAAATAATATTTTTTTCTTTATATATATATATATATATATATATATATATATATATATATATATATATATATATATATATATATATATATATATATACATACACACAAAATAATTATACACAGTGCACCCACATATGTTATGTAAACACAAACTTTTATTTTGGATGCAATTAATCGTTTGACTGCCCTAATATATATATGTGTATATATATATATATATATATATAATTATTTCTATAAGGGGTTGAAAACAAATGACATGAATTTTATCATTCCATGTATCATGGATTGAACATTTTATCACTTTATTTATTAGGTCTCATTTTGCATACTGATTAGCATACAGGTAATAATCAAGATATTTTGGATCCACAGGTATCACAAGTTGGGCACAGCGTTTAACCCCAACACTTTGGATAAGCAGAAGGAGAGGCAGAGAGGTTTACCCAAGCAAGTTTTTGAGTCTGATGAGTTGCCAGATCACAGCAGCTATCAGGATGATCAGGTAAACCTGTCTTTGCTAATGTTGCATTTTTTTTTTTGGTTGCTAAGCCCACCTAGTAGAATAATACCCTTTCACAATTCCACTGTGTCCCTCTGCTGAGAGTTTTCTCATAATTCTCTGAATATAATCAGTGATTTTGCATGTTACAGGATGATCTGAAGCGAAGGTCCATGTCAATTGATGACACACCACGGGGCAGCTGGGCTTGCAGTATTTTTGATCTGAAGAACTCTCAGCCTGATGCTCTGCTGGCTCACCTTCTGGATTCGAGTACCCAACGAGGAGTCGACCGTCATAATGAGGACCAGCGCAAGTCAAACCGTCATCGAGAGCTCTTCGCACTGCATCCTGCTTTGGATGAGGTAGAGTATGACATTTTGATTAATTCATTCTCACAAGTCCAAAGACAAATTTCTTGTTCATTCTTTTCAGGATTAATTAATTAATTTCTTGCATTCTTTTCCCCTTCCTTCATGTAGGAAGAACCCATAGAGCTGCCACTGTGTGCCTGATGTTCCCAAAGAACATTTCGGTCAAAGGCTTCTTGTCAAGTGCTTGTCCTTGAAGTAAGTGGGGAACAACCTTTGTGGACTCAAATTTAACCTTACAACTACAATTACAATTTTACTGATACGCTTCTCTTCTTACTTTTAAGGTTCGAGATTGAAATTGAGCCAATATTTGCAAGTTTGGCCTTATATGATATCAAAGAAAAGAAAAGGGTGAGCTGTTATGATTCCTTGTGTAATGGACAGTTATAATGTACTGCCCAAATAATGAATATTAAGTAGTTTACTGTTAAACAGAGGTGGGGAGTAACAAAGTACATTTACTCTGTTACATTTACTTTTTGGGGGAAAATTTGTACTTTTAAAGGGATACTCCCCTTTTTCTGGAAATAGGCTTATTTTACAACTCCCCCAGTTAAACAGTTGAGTTTTACCTTTTTCGAATCCATTCAGCCGATTTTCTGATATTAGAAGAATATCAGGTCCCATTAGAAGAATATCTGGTCCCATTGACTTCCATAGTATATCTACAATGGAAGTCAATGGGATCAGCAACTGTCTTGTTACTGATATTCTTTTAAATATCAGAAAATCGGCCGAATGGATTTGAAAATGGTAAAATCCAACTGTTTAACTCTGAGGGAGTTGTAAAATGAGCCTATTTCAAAAAAGTGGAGTATCCCTTTAACTTGATTACATTTCTAATGAAAACTGAACTTTTACTTTGTTACGCTGGGTGACTTTCCTCTCCTTACTTTATTTACATGTTATTAAATGCATAGTTTATTCCAAGCACGAGTCTCTTTTTTTCACAAATGAATCTTTTGAGTCAATTCTTTTCAAAGACTTAAGTAAGTTGGCAAAACTTTCTAATTTGGTAGGTTTGCAAATCCGTTTGAATTATTTGTTCAGTTTTCTGCACACACTGAATATTCTGAAGCGATTTCTCAATTGGAGTCATAACAGGAAGTTCAAGAACATGGGGATAATAAACAGATTATTACGCTTAAATACACAATATCAATACTACAAAGTAGGACATTAACAGTTTTTTTTTGTTGGATTTATACCTTAATTTATACATTAAATACACTACCATTGTTCACATATTAGGAAATTAACAGCTGTCAACCCGCAATTTGTGTCAGTGGTCCCCTTTAAATGGATTTCTCTGCAGGTATATATGATCCGAAGAAACTAGTAACTTGCTACTTGAGTATTTTTTTTTACTCAAGTAGCTATTCAAATGTTTACTTTTTATTTTGAGTACATATTTCTATATTCTACTTATACTTTTATTTTTTGGATACTCTACCCACCTCTGCTGTTAAATAAAATGTAGTTTACATTTGTTTGTATAGAACACATGACATTGCTAACTGATTTCAACACTAGAGGGTAGTAGTAGTCACCTGTTCAAAGATTACAGTTGTTCACAGAGACTCTCACACACATTAATGCATCCTATCATTTTCCTGTCTTAATCCTTAGATATCAGAAAACTTTTACTTTGACTTGAACTCTGAGCAAACGAAGGCCATGCTCCGACCACACATCCCATCTGCTGCTATCTCCACCCTGGCCCGCTCTGCCGTCTTTTCAATCACCTACCCTTCCCAAGATGTTTTCCTAGTTATCAAGGTTGGTTACTATTTATAATTTTAAAGGGATAGTTCGGCCAAAATGATATTTACACCATGCATTACTCACCCTCAAGCCGTTTCGAGATGTATATGTCAATCTTGTTTCAGACGAACACATTTTCAGTTATTTTAGAAAATGTCTTAGACCCTTCAGTGGATATAATGTGAAGAAATGGAATCCAGCTCCTTCAAGTCCCAAAAATGTGCATAAATCCTTCACAGAAGTTATATGCCGGAAGTCAGATATTTTCATTTATAAAGTTTTAAATATGTATATTTTTACGACATACTGCACGGATTACCCCAGAGGCCTTCGTTTATCACCCTGGAGCCGGATGGATTACTTTTGTGAAGGATTTATGCACGTTTTTGGGACTTGAAGGAGCTGGAACCCCATTTCTTCACATTATGTCCACTGAAGGGTCTAAGACATTTTCTAAAATAGCTGAAAATGTGTTCGTCTGAAACAAGATTGACATGCATCTGGAACGGCTTGAGGGTGAGTAATGCATGGTTTAAATATCATTTTTGGCCGAACTATCCCTTTAAGCACCAGTTCGTTATATTAGAATGATTTCTAAAGTATCTGATGTGATATTGAAGAGTGGAGTCATGTAATATTGTATTTCATTTATGTATGTGCTTTCTAGCATAAATGTATATTTTCAAGCCAATTGGATAGTTTAAATATGAATGGATTTAATAAATGTAATAGTTTTCTTTTTGTAGTGGCATGTTTAATGATTATTCCATTGATTTTAATATTGTGTTAATGTTTACTTGTCACATTATCAATGCTCATCTGCTCTGTTTGCTTTCAGCTTGAGAAGGTGCTACAGCAGGGAGACATTGGAGAGTGTGCAGAGCCTTACATGGTCTTTAAAGAGTTGGATGCTGCCAAAGTAAGCATTTTATTATAGTTTGTAGTTTTATACATTATACACCAACACCTGGTGGAATTCACTTTAACATGGTGACTGGTATTTATTTTCTTTTCCTGGATACCACAGAATAAGGAAAAGATTGAGAAGTTGCGCAGTCAGTCCGAACAGTTCTGTCAGCGACTAGGGCGTTATCGGATGCCCTTTGCCTGGACGGCTATACACCTCATGAATATAGTGAACAGTGCAGGCAGTCTGGAGCGAGACACAGAGCTGGATATGGGATTTCAGGTGAGTCTACATAAGACACCAATGGTTATGCATATTAATCCTGTACTCGGACTTGCACAGTTTGAGGTTAGTGAATGGGTGACGAAACCCATTAAAGTAGGACTTGCCACATCTCATTTTGTCTTTCATTTTTGCTCTTTATTGATTCTCTTTCTAACTCTTGACTCTACACCATCACACAGAGAGGAAAGGCTCGTGGTTCCGAACGGAGGAACTCTGAGTATTGTGGGGCGTCGTTCGTTGAGAGAACCACCAGCGGAGACGAATCATGCAGTCTGACCAGCTTCAGGCCTGCCACCCTGACGGTCACCAACTTCTTCAAACAGGTTAGACTGTTATTCTAAAACTAAAACAAAAATCATAGGAAGTTGACTGTCCAGTTACCTGTCATTGTATAGGTCAGACTGCAAAAGCTAATGAATGAAAGCTTTTCACATGTTATATGTATTTCATCCAGTGTTGGGTAAGTTGCTCTAAAAATGTAATTAATTACTAGTTACTAATGACCTCTTCAGCAGTGTAATTAGATTACTGTACGAATTACTCTCTCTAAAAAGGATTTAATTACTTTTAATTACTAATTACTTTCAAAAACCCATATCAATCTCAACCAGCTGAATAATACAAGTATAGACATGAATCTGTTTTAATTCTTTCAAATAAATACTATAAAATTGCATGAATTATCCTTAAACTGACCAAGTTGGAGAAGGTTGCATTATAAAAACATGTTTTTTTAACATCAGACAATACATTTTGATGTTAAACCCACTATTGTTTTATGTCTGATCTCATGACATTTCACACTTTTTTCATACATATTTTAAAATAATTCATACGAATTTGTACGAGTGCAGTCGTACGATTTAGACACCTCATAAAATGCATACGAATCGCTGTGAGATCGGATTGATCTATACACAGTATTTACCTCAATTACATCAGAAGTAACTGTAATTAAATTACAGATAAATGAAAAGTAAACCCTTTACATTTTCAAGGGAAAAGTAATTAAATTACAGTTAATTACTGATTAAAACCCAACACTGATTTCATCATATATCATATTAGGAAGGAGATCGATTAAGTGATGAAGATCTCTACAAGTTCCTAGCCGACATGCGGCGTCCATCCTCTG
Source organism: Hybognathus amarus (assembly GCA_030378365.1). NCBI lineage: Eukaryota > Metazoa > Chordata > Actinopteri > Cypriniformes > Leuciscidae > Hybognathus > Hybognathus amarus. The sequence continues at coordinate 140,089 of JAQIUQ010001802.1, read as the reverse complement.
TGCTGCGCAGACTGAGGCCCATCACAGGTAGTGCTCTCTGGCATGTTTTTGCAATATATTTTGACCTCACCTTTTGACCATACCTTTAAACCATTTATGCTTTGAGCTATGTAACTCATTTAATTTATGCCCTTAGCCCAGCTGAAGATTGACATCTCTCCAGCCCCTGAGAACCCTCACTATTGTCTGACGCCTGAGCTGCTTCAATTAAAGCCTTACCCGGACAGTCAAGTGCGGCCAACAAAAGATATCCTGGAGTTCCCTGCCAGGGACGTTTATGTGCCCAACACCACTTACAGGTATAACCAACTTTTAAACATCTAGATCAGTGATTCTCAACATTTTTGACTCCCAACACCACAATAATAATTCAAAGGCCAACAATTTTGGTTTTAATCTATGGGCACTCTTAGTTGTAAATTAAAATTTTTTTAAATACAAATCATTAAAATCAAAATAACTAAATTTCAGTATTCTAGAATTTTTGGGAACTAAATGTTCTTCAGGGATTCTAAACTTTTAAAACCAGTGAATTTACATGGATTAAAACAACATATTTGGCTTAAAAGCGTGGCATAACTAATCAAAAATATATATTCTTTATAAAAATGCTTTAGCTGGTTATTAATTTACACGGCTTTGTCTACTACCTCATATGTCCATGTTTTCTTAGACTGGAAATCCCGTTTCTTCAAATGAACCAAACAGTTGTTGGGGGGTGAATTAAAATAACAAAATGTCCTGTTTTTAGTTGTTTTAGCTTATTTTAAACATTTTGTTGGATTTTTCCTTGGATGTTTGTTGAAGCCCTGCCCCCTAGATATGAACCACTGGTCTGGATTAAATTTAGAATTGGCCTCACTTTTAGCCTTGTCTTACTTTTTCTCATGCCATCTGTGTAAGCAGTCGGCCTTACTGTATGGTCTAAACCCGCTATTTAAGCTTACTAGTTTAGTCAAGGTTGGTCAGATAAAGATGCTTATCTTCTGCATATGTTGACATAACCTGTCATTCAGAGGACATGGTTGTCCACTCTCAGCCTATGCCAAATTTTTTATCTTCCTTAGGACGATCCATGTAGTCAGCCTTGATTTGAGCTGTGCTGAATAGGCAGATTGGGACAAAAGTTTACTGCAGATAAATTACTTGCTCTAGATTTATCACACTTGTCACATCTGTTGTATATGCAGGTCGTATAACATGTTAATTATGGGTTTCCCACTTAGGTTAAGCTTGATCCTCTTGCTGGATTGTTACCAGTTAAATGATTGTTTTTCTCCCACAAATTAACAGTAGCTTTAAACTGTGTAGAAACTGGTTAATTCCATTTATGTGAGCCCATAATGAAATTGGTCTTATATTGTGTTCTCTACTGAGAAGATAATGCTGAAATTGGTTTTCATTATGCAGTGGTTTACAGTTATTACCAGTAAAGAAAATTAAATAAAATGCTCACCTATCATGTGAGTCCAAGTATAATAGTTTGAACTCTAAGTGCTGTAAATGGCTAATTTAAAGGGCACCTATTATGCCCCTTTTTACAAGATGTAATATTGGTCTCTGGTGTCCCCAGAATGTATTTGAAGTTTCAGCTCAAAATACCCCATAGTTAATTTATTATGACCATTTGAAAAAGTCATTTTGGGGCCTGTTTTAAAATGAGCTGTTTTGTGCTATACGACCTTAAATGCAAATGAGCTGCATATCCCCGCCCTGCCTTTGGATGAGGGCGTAACTTGATACCTATGGCAGTCGGTCTAAGCAGAAGGGCTGAGAGATGAGACCCGCTGTTTTAAATGTCAGTTAGCCAGCATATGTTTGATCGGAATATATAAATAGTCTCTGATCAGACCCAGATGACGAAGAGACTCCGGCAGAATAAACACAAATGAGAATGGACCAGGACATCTCGGATATGGTTATTTGATACATTTATGCTTGGAGTTGTAATCACGTCCCGTTTGCGATTATGGATGTGCAACACACACAGACACACACAGACACACACAGACACACACAGACACACACAAACACAACGTTGGGCGCAATTTTTTTAAACTACATACACATACTGTGATAAAGTTTGCTATGTACAAGCGAAATTACGTTTATGCGAGGGACCTATTGCGTACATGTTTACTTGTCATACAGATGCTTCTGTGGCAAATGTGAGAAGATGGCTAACTTAATACTTTTTTAATACTAATAATATTTATAAACATGTGGTTTCACACTATACAAATTTTAAATTATATACACAGACATCCTACGACGACGTTAGACAACAACTTTTAGACACATTTGTTGTTGAATTGGCTGACATCACTGAAATGACTATTTCATCGCTGCCCAATGAAATCACGTATGTCCAAAACGGTTACTTTTCAGGAAGTGAAAAAAACATGTAATTTCAAAAGCAGCTGAACGTAGCGTTGTCATACTTGGCACAACATCTTTAAATGTAACCATATTCTACCAGTGTCATGATATAATTCATATTTGACCCAAAATCGAAGTTTAATGGACATACGTGCATATTGTATAGTAACGGTGGTTCAATACACGTTCTTCCGAATCATTAATTAGAATGACCAAAATCACGTTTCATATTGACAGATGAATAGGCTACGCTCAGTTTATTTAATATGCTCAGTTTATTAAATGTCTCTTGCAAACTATGAAGAGACAATGAATCAATACACTGGCATGGCAATACTATACTGATACTTTATTTACACAATCCTACCCTAATTTTGTCAGAAATGAGCTGCATTTTATTACAGATATGAGCTGCATTTTATCATCAGCTAATTTCAAAATCAAAGACCTACATCAATAAGAAGTGTGGCAACAGCCTGCCCTGTAAGATCACTTCGTTTCTTTACTTGAAGATGATTGTGTGATTGTGAAGATGATTGTGTCTGTGACTTAGTTTCAATTTTGACGCAGCTGCTCATCTGCGAGTGATGCGTGTCGCAGTAGCGCCTTCATATCTGACTATAACGTGTCATATAGCCTATATAACACGCTCTCACTCGTTTATTTTTTTTAGCATTTTTGGAGGAGTAAAATATACATGTGTGGTTCAACAACCAGATTGCGTTACACCTAGTAAAGATCCGAACACAATGCGAGCCAGACTACCTCCAGATGAGTCAGGCAGATCCGATCACAATCCGATCACAACGTATTTATACCTTCCATTAACATGCCTTTTTTATTATCTGGATAACTTATCTGGATACAGATCGCATTATAATACCAGGTGTAGGGGTCTTAGAGACGAGACTGGCGAGATGCCTCCACAGGGCAGGGAGATACCATGCTGTATATGGGAGATACGCTGCGTGATTGACAGCTTTGGCAGCAAATGGAAATACATGGAAATCAGATGACATGATTTCACAACTTTCATTGGTCATTTCAGATAATGTGAAGCATGCTGTATACCAGAAATGAACCTAGACATTTTATCTGTCAAAAAATCTCAAAATCGTCAAAATGGACATACAGGTTTCATCGGACAGCGATGATTTGCTCAAAAATTATAGAATACACTTACTGTTACTGAAGGTGACGGTGGCTCGCAAACAGTAGATGACGATCCACTCATCTTGAGGATTAACTTTGAAGCAAGACCTGCCTTGAATTGACTCTCATCCACTAAACAGTCAGTCAGAAGTGCCATGTTGGAAATAAGTGAAAACTACTAAACATGTGTATCACCACTTCATCCCACAACAGAACACTTACACTCACCTTACTTCATTAGGTACCCCATGCTAGTAACTGTGTTACTCTCCCCAACACCTGCCTCAATTCTTCGCTGCAGACATCTTTCACAAGGTGCTGGAATGTCTCAGGAAGTTGGTCCATATTGACATGATGGCATCACAGTTGCGGATATTTGTCGGCTGTACATCCATTAATGGTTGACTCCCGTCCACCACATCCCTTGAAGATGCTCTATTGGATTCAAATCTGTGATGGAAGGAGGCATTTGAGATATTAACCATCTGTCATGTTCAGAGAAACCAGTCTGAGATGATTCCAGCTTTGTGACATGGCGCATTATCCTGCTGAAAGTAGCCATCAGAAGACGACATTGTGGTCATAAAGGGATGGACATGGTCAGCAACAATACTCAGGTAGGCTGTGGATCATGCTCACTGTACCAGGGGCCCAAGTGCGAAGAAGAAAATATTCCCCACACCATGACACCACCACCATGAGCTGACCGTCAGACAAGGCAGGACATGGATCATGTTTCATGTTTGTAGACTGTGAATTATGACCCTACCATCCGAATGTCACAGCAGAAATCAAGAGAGACTCATCAGACCAGGCAACGTTTTTCCGATCTTCTATTGTCCAATTTCTGGTTAACTGTGGACTGAGCTCAGTTTCCGCTGTTCTTAGCTGAAAGGAGTGGCACCCGGTGTGGTCTTCTGCTGCTGTAGCCCATCTGCCTCAAACTTCACGTACTGTGCGTTCAGAGATGCTCTTCACCTTGGTTGAACTGGTGTCAGGATTTGCATGATGTTGCCCTTCTATTAGCTCCAAATGTCTGCCATTCCTCAACCTCTGGCATCAACAAGGCATTTCCGCCCACAGAACTGCCGCTATGGATGTTTTTTTTCGGACCATCTCCTGAAACCCTAGAGATGGTTGTGCTGAAAATCCCAGTAGATTAGCAGTTTCTGAAATACTCAGACCAGCCCTTCTGGCACCACATCATGTGCCACGTTAAGTCACTCAAATCACCTTTTCTTCCAATATCAGGTCTCTTAACTTTGAACTGTAGGAGATTGTCTTGACCATGTCTACATGCCTAAATGCACTGATTTGCGGATGTGATTGGCTGCTTAGAAATTAAGTGTTAACGAGTACTTGGACAGGTGTACCTAATACTGCCAGTGTATGTTTCCAAGAGACATTACCAGCTGTCGTTGAAACAATGGAGGATGGTGTGTACAGATCACCAAGGGTGGGGTCTATGCCACAACCACACTGTCAATCAAACCCCTTGCTCAATTCTACATCACAAAGCACTGAATCTTTAGAACAGCTCGTTTTGATTCAGTGCAGATGATTTATTGAGATTGTAAAAAAAAAAAACACTGGGTGGATTTTTATCATTCTAGGGTGGTTTTGCTCACGCACTGCCAAGACACATTTATGTTCAAACACCATGTAAAAGTGAATTTTACATAATCAGGTGCCCTTTAAAGTGGCTTTATTTTTTTATATTGTCTAAATGTGTTGCTATAAATATGATGCACCCAACCATCACTGAGAAACATTCTGTAAACTAAATATACACAATACAGCTGAGTATGTACAAAGCATAACCAGGAGTCAATATGACTCAGTAACAGAAAGAGACATGCAGACCATAACAATACATTTCTTGGTAACACTTTGTAATAATTTTCAACATCAAAATTACAAGACCATATATATGGCATTTTTTGTGTAATATAAATGTGTTCTTAAGCATTATCTAAAAGTTAATGAAAGTTATTATAAAGTGTTACCCATGGCTTTTCTACTGTTGCACATTTGTGTAAATTGCTTAAATACATTCCTTAAGTAAACATACAATATGTGAAATTATGTTGAGTAGTTCTATAGTTGAATGCAGTGCAGTTCTATAATATTATCCATTCCTGTTCACTCTTGATAATAACATGCACCAGATCCTGTTTCAGAGGTGTGCCTTTTTAACTTTTTCAGTTTTAGGATTTTTTTAACAACTCTTCTTGGTCAGTAAGCTACAAGTGTGTTATCTGGTGACCTATGAAGTTTTTGAACTAACATGTTGCAATAACCCTTTGACTTGGTTTTTACCCTCTACCAGAGTCAATGACCTCTTGCAGTTGCGTCATTCAGTTTTGGCTGTCTGTAGAGAAAGGGAAACGTTTTGTTGGCCAGTGTGACACCTCTAATTGATTCTGAATTACCCAATAGAGAGTGAGAATCAGGGTCAGGGATTATTTAAACTGGGTTGATGGTCTGATGGTGATCTTTGTGGATTTGAGAGTGAAGGAGCTTCCTTTGTCTGGCTTCCAGTAGATTCCTTTCCTGCGCTGATGGCGAGTCCTCAGCCTCACCCAGGCATATCTCCCGTTTAAGTTGGTGTCCCCACATGCATCAAACCACCAACCACCTGAAACCAGCGAACAATTATTATTCAAGGAATACCTAATTATTTATATTGTATGATATTAAATATTTAACTTGACCATTTGATACCTGTGTAATTGCGGGCACAGTTGGACTCATCATGATTATCGTTGTCTCTGTCTTTGGTTGAGAACTTCATGCCCGTGTGGTTGCTCATGGCATCAGGTAGATCTCCGGACAAAGGTGCCACGTGAAGGGCGTAATCAGATGCAGGGCCTTCCAGGGTGAACATGTACTCTATGAATCTCTTTTCCTCCTTCCAGTCTTCCAGTTCAATGTGTAAAATGTATTCTCCTTGTTGAGCAATGGAATGGATCTTCTCCAAGCCAAGCCAAAACTCTTCTGTAATACAAGGACATTTGTGCTTAGTTGAAAGCTGAAGTTTACATTTCTAGTGGTCATGCCTTGAATCATTTTTAATGTTCATGCCAGGAAGATACATGAATTTGAATCAATTTGAATCTGTTGCCTCTGCTTCAAGTGTATAGCATCATTTGCTTTTTGCAGTTGTCTTTAGCTAAAGATGAATCATACTACAGAAGCTTAAAGAAGTAGTTCACTTTTAAAAAAAACTTTTGCTGATAATTTACTGACCCCCATGTCATCCAAGATGTCCATGTCTTTCTTTCTTCAATTGAAAAGAAATTAAGGTTTTTGATGAAAACATTCCAGGATTTTTCTCCATATAATGTACTTTACTGGTAACCAAATGGTTCAAGGTCCAAAAGACGAGTGAAACAATCGCTCATTTAAAAACAACAACAAAGTTTCCAGAGGTAACCTTGCTCTGTTCTGCGCGTTCGTGACTCTCCTGTTCAGAACTTGTTCATAAAAATGAACAAAACTTTTTCCGAGTCAATTCGTTAATTTCATTCGTTGAATGAACCAAATGACACAAAAAAAGATTTGTTCATTTTGATAACCGAGTTCGAACAGGTGAGTCACGACGCGCATCACAGAACAGAGCAAGGTGACCATTTGAGCTTATAAAACTTAAACTTTTTTTTATTTAAATGAGCGATCGTTTTGCTTGATACGACCCTTATTTATCGTCTGGAATCATTTAAAGCCCTTTGAACAGTTTGCAGTTTGCACTGAAACTGTCTTTTGGACCTTGAACCATTTGGTTACCAGTAAAGTGCATTATATGGGAGAAAAATCCTGTAATGTTTTCATCAAAAACTTTAATATCTTTTCGAACTGAAGAAAGAATGACATGGATATCTTGGATGACATGGGGGTGAGTAAATTATCAGCAAAAGTTTTTTAAAAATGAACTACTCCTTTAAGCTGTTCATATATTATCAAGCATCTATAGTAGGAGTAGTAGAGAAGGAAACGTGACATGACACAAAAGGGCATACTTACTCTCTAATTTGCCAAAGCCATGTTCATATTTTTCCCATGACTGGTCAAAATCAACAGAACCATCCTCCCTCTTCTGAATAACTGTTGCTGCTCCATCTTAAAATAAAGAGTTAAAGAAAACTGTTAAAAGAGGATCCTAGTTCGATAAGAATGGTGAAAAAGGCACAACCTTCTTAGTTAGGGTTGTAACCACATAGGTAGGGTTTCTTGTGCCCTTTGTGATGTACCCGTCACAGTTTTTGTAACAGATATCAGTAGGAAGTCTGATTAGAAGTGCATTATTGGTCTCTTACCAGAACTTATCTCGCAGTAAACATAGAAAGGTTCAGATTGATTGGGTTTGATTGGGTAAATTCCACTGGTCCTCTGGCCTCTTTTGAACACATCACTGCAGTCTATTGGAAAGTCTGTGCAGAAAAACACACAGACACAAACACACAGTTGATGGTTTTGGTTTTAATAAAGTAACGATTTAAATCGCTAATTGATTTCATGCTCTTCTTACCAATTATTTCTGTAGTTCCATTGGTGGAGTTGATTGTTAGGTACCGAAAAGGGTCTAGCGTTTCTGGGTTTAAATCGAAAGGTTTTTCTGCTGTGTCTTGAAATGTGTCATAGTTCACCTGAAAATAAATTAATATATTTAATCTCAGTAAATGCAAATAAAGCCAGGAGAGTTAAAGTGATGATCATTTTAAATTCAGTAAATATTCTTTATTTTAAATTCTGTAGGATTTCTAAACACTTGACTTTAATTTTAGTAAATTGTCTAATTTATTAAAAATGTATTTTAATCCAGTTATTAAAATCTAATCAAAACAATTATATATATATATATATATATATATATATATATATATATATATATATATATATATATATATATATATATATATATATGTATATGTATATATATACATACATATATATATGTGTGTATGTATATTGTATCTGTGTGTGTAAATAAAATATGCTACATTTTTTTAGCTAGAAATTGTTAGTTTGTGAGTGCAATAAGTTTTGGGACCCTTTTTATTACAAATATATACATTGAATGATAAATTTACATCTGAATTTTGTAATGAAAATAACATACCTTATCCTCAAGACTCTTAATTTTGATTTTCTGGTAATTTAGCTGTTCGTGTTGCTCTTTAACGGATTTAAGCAAGTCTGTAATGGTCCTTTCTTGCGTTTCAATCACATCCTGCAACAGATAAAAGTTGTTAATGAACCAGTACAGCTAAATGATCAGAACATTTTATCTGTACTTTTATCGCTATACATTTTTTTTGTAGCTCCTGCCATCAAATGTGATTCACATGCATTTTTAGACATCAATTTTTGAATAACTGGCATTATGAAGCCCTATATGTAATGCGATTTTGGACCTTTATGATTTGAAATTCTGACTCACCTTCAAAGCAGTGATCTCTTGAAGTTGCTCCAGAGGCATCATGCTCTGAGACAAGCCCTTCAGCTTCTCCTCCAGTCCTCCAACCTTGCTATGCAACTGGTTTCGTTCTTGGAGAATATTGTTAATTTTTGAGTTGATCTCCAGTGACAAGTTTCTGATCTCCTCATTATTGGCCTTCAGAAATATGGTCGTCTCTTTCAACTTCTCTTCTTCCTCTTTGATCTCACTGGTGACCACTGAGAGCTGGTAGAAGGAGCGATCAAAGATGTTAAGCTTCTGGAAGATGTCGTTGATCTGAGACTTGGTTTTGTGCACAAACTCTCGGAGACTCTGGCCGAGCTGGAGTAAACCGTTAGCCAGGAGTCGGTACGTCATCTAACATGGCAAAGCGGGATCTAGCCTCAGTTGGCGGCGCGGTTATTAGGATAGGTGCCTCGGTTGGATCTTTTCTCAGGTTAGAGGCTGCGCTTGTTGTGGACAAGCTTAGCCAAAAAAGCAGGAAAATCAGCATCATTTTAGGTGGTTTGTTCAGTGCGTCAGTCCGTTGCCAATGCCTGTCTGTGTGAGACTCTTTTAACCTCCCTTTCTCGCTACTCTTCTCATCTCCTACTCAGAGAACAGAAATGACAGAGATTCCTCAAATATATACCGCTACACCGAAAGGGGAGGGAGCATTTGGTAATTATTAATCTGGCCTTGTTTGAGCCTCCTCCTCCAAATCTGTGGAAAGTTTACTCTGTGCAGACAATTTACAGTATCACACACACACTTCCCCACTCACCACACATCCATAACCTGGTCCCTGGTTGCATCTGATAAGCAAAGATGAATGATGCAGATGAATCTTCCTGCCGATCGATCACATCATAACTGCGGCCACTTGGTGCTCCGTGCATGCACCGCTTGATGGGAATTAATTATAAAAGTATGCGATTTATGGTTCTGGCTTTGATTTAATGGCCTCCTGAATCAGCGGAGCATCACTCTCAGGTGCCACTGAGAGGCTCTGCATGTACAAGCAGGATCGTCGCTGGATCTCAGAACGGTTCGGCTCAGGTAATAGAAATGAGTGATGACTGAAGTTGGGGGAGTTTGTGCCATTTGCACTGATATGTACAGGCTTTTTATTTACTGCGGCTTCATATTAATCTCCCCTCAGGGTTCAGCAGTGCTTTTATTTTTTTGTTGGCCTGGTCAGGCCAGTAGTTTCAATTTTAATATATTTTAATTTAATATAGTTTTGTTCACATATTTGAATAATTTGAACAAATTCTATGGTTCAAAAACCTTTACTACAAGGTTTTTTAATTTTCTCAATGCATTATACAGCTATAATGCAGTATTCACTCTTGTTATACACACACACATGCACACTATTCAACCTGTTACTATTTTTGATGTAGTGAATCGCTGTTGTTTTTCCAGATATTTTAATTGTGTTTTAAAATTGTAACACAATTTTACCAAAAAATACATCAACTATAAGGATATATTCCTTTATACAAGATAATGAACATATTCTGATTAAACATGAATGTTATTTTCCATTTAAGTTGAGTTGTTGTCATTGAGTTGGATTTTGGATTGGATTGGATTTATTTATAAATTGGATTTTCATGACGCTTGCTTCTGCTTCAGCATAGGACCAAATTCAAATATCGGCATATATGTAAATGCAGACATCTAAACTATTTTGATATACTAATATGTTATGTCTAAAATGTCAAATATTTTTGATGTAGTTTAAAGCTGCCGTCGGCAACATTTTTTTGATCATATTCAGTAAAATCGACACTATAATCCAACAGAACAACATAAATAAAGTGGTTTTAGAAAAAAACAGAGCTTTTAACTCCATTTGGAGCGTGTTATTTGTTTTGCAAAAATCCAGCGCTCCCTGTTAACTGTGTCCAATCAGCCCAGGGGGGTGTGAGATCTGACTGTCAATCACAGATCGGGCACACGCCACCCCTCGCGCACGTTACAATCACATGCACACGCCTGAAGTTCGCGCAGTAAGGAAGAGTGATGGCGGAACACTAACAAACCAAGTAAGCTCATTTCGAGTATAAATGACGTTAGCAATTGCAATATGTTGGTAGATTAGCCAGAGCAGCATACCTCCAAATAATCCATGGTGTTGATGAATGCTGAAGAGACGGTCGCGTTCACAGATAACCTGGTGTGCACGCACTCGAGCACGAACTCTGTGGGAGGGTATTCGTTGATAGTGGGGGAGGGAAATATGAGTTGTAAACATTCAAAATGTTGCCAAAGTCCACTCAATCAGCCATAGTTGCCGACCGCAGCTTTAAATAAATAACATGCATAGTCAAATATATGGTTGTTTGAAATTATGGACGCTGTTCTGTAAATTTAGGGTGAAACAAACTGATTTTTTTTTTTCTGCCATATAACTTGTTATATTTTTGCTGTTTCAGTGATGTATAATCAAGCGGCAACGTTTTAATCTCAAAGCTGAAGCCTTTGCAATACAAAGGTTTTAAAAACTGCAATACTTGGGTTTTAAAACTGCAATACATCTCAAATCCGCTAGAGGCCGGTCCCAAAAGGGAGCAAATATCCATAGACGTCATGTTAAAATCTCTGTTTTCAAAGCATAAATTCATATGTTTACAGTTTGGTCCCATGGACTTTTATTGTAATCTTCAATATGTTGCGCGTGCCTGACAACTGTGAGGGGGTGAATTTTTTTCTAATTTGTTAGTTTAGATCATATTTAGATATAAAATGTATGACAAATAAGGGTGGTTAACTTTGATTGACAGCTAAGAACGGGCTGCGCCGAGTGAATTTGGCGTCTCGGCTATGATCTGACACAACACATCATACCACCTCTGAACATCCTTTCTGAAACTTTTGTATTTTGTATTTCCAAAGATTTTCCAGTATGGCGCTGCCCATACCCCCCATAAACAGCCTCAAACGCATTATTCAGAGAGTCTATAGGTGACGTCACAGGCACTTTGTCCATGTTTTTTACAGTCTATGTGTATAATCATTGCCCTGCTGCAAGTACGTACTAACTGGTTCTGTTCAGATAGGTGCGCAAAGTTTGGACTCAATCCATTTATTTGGATACATCAAACACGACCTGACTTCCATTGTATATCCAGAGGCCATTCAGCTTGTGGGCGTTGTGGATAGAAATGTTATCTCCAATGTCCTTTCTTAGACCCTGTGCTAAATCAAAAATATTAACCCGTTATTATTTGATGAACTTGCTGATCTAGATAGAATTAAAGACCATTTTATCATTTTATTTTATCGAACCTCTTGGGGTTTTTTGGAGGGGATTTGAGTGCAATTTATATGGGAATATTCTGAATAGCACAATGTACAAGAACTTATTCACTCCACCCTTGCTCATTTTCTCCTTTTGAATTTAAACTAAAGATCACAGTATGAAATAAGTGATACATACACACCACATTAGAGAGGAGGTGATATTGAGAGTGCATGAGAGTTATGTGCTCCTTGGAAATCTGTGACCTTTGCGGACTGTGGGCTTTCCCAAGAGAGTATGTTCCACGTCACTGCAGTATTTCTGTCTGTTCCTGCAGCTACTGTAACCGCACAACGGAAACGGCTGTGCAAGAACCGAAAAGATAATGTTAATGCACCAAATTTTAGATGCCATTTTGAAGATGTTTTCACATGTGAACTGTTGAAACTGTTTTTGAATTTCTGTTTTGTGCAACTTATGTACTTTGAAACTTAATTTTGGTGTAATATTTTGAAATTACTTTAACTTTCAAAGTTTCCATTTCCTGTTAGTTTTAACCATGGGTTATTGATTTCATCATCATCATCATCTTTATTTAAAAATGAGACAGAAATGGGCCTGCTGTCCATGAAATAAAAAAACAGTGTTATTTCACTTAAGGAATTGGCTGAGAAACCAGAAGAACATGTCCAGAATTATTTACCTTTGAATATAAGATTTCCAAACCTGCTTGAAAAAACTTCCACAAATATATATATATACTTATTAAAATGTCTATTAGAACCTGACCGATAAAGGATTTTAAAGGCCAATACCGATACAAATATTTGTTGGTTTTAAAATCCGATATTCCGATATATTGGCCGATATTTTGTACATTTTTTTTCAGAAACGCACAACAAAACATTAACAGATTTCCCTAACATTAGTTATTTCTAGTTATTTATGAGTTTTAACTAAAATAATATGATAATGCGTTTTAAAAAGAAACTTGTTTCTTTTATTGTCACAACAGAACAGACTGATGATAGTGGCATTTCGCTAGCTTTGTGGTTAGCAAGTCTATGATGAGCCATAATTTAGCAATGGATTACGTCAGACTGCAAATTGTAAAACATACATTTTCATTATAACAGGCCAAGGAGAGATGATACATCTCATTGCTATAACTGTCACGCACTATTAAAGAAATACTTCAGTCACTTTGTCAAAAGTTAAAAGGACCGTCATTCAACTACACTGTAACCACGTAACGTAACTATTAGTAGCTAATTCTGCTTCACTCTCGGCTTATTTAACAGCAGCAAAACTGGACATTATAGTCATAAATTTTGTTGTGTATTTGAGTTAAGAGAACTGATGGGGATGTTCTTTTAATTGTTATTCAAGCAATGTATGGATCATGACGAACTCTAACGAGTGTTGCCAACTGGTACGGTGTAGAGTGCCCTCTGGTGGACAAACTATACAACTCAAACACTCATAACATGGTTCAAGCGTGTTTCGTCCATTTTTATTTTATTTTTGAAATATTCATTTATCGGCCATTATAACTGCCGATACCGATAGTTTGGAAAATGCCAAATATCGGCCGATAATATTGGCTTACCGATATATCGGTCTGGCTCTAATGTCTATTTAATTGAATGGGAGCAGTAGGGAACAAACATTTGATGTATAAACAACTTTCCTTCCTCTGTCTACCTGCATTTGTAGGAACCTACTGTACGTGAACCCACAGAGCCTGAACTTCGCAAATCGTCAAGGTTCTGCCCGTAACATTACAGTGAAAGTACAGTTCATGAATGGGGAAGATCCTAGCAACGCAATGCCTGTAAGTTCTGACAGATTCATTTACAAAGTCTCATATAGCCAAACATGTCATGGGAAAGCACTCTCTTGTTTTGGTGAGGTGGAATCATACTTACTGTTCTCTCTTCCATGGTCTCTTAGGTAATATTTGGGAAATCCAGCTGTGCAGAGTATTCAAAGGAGGCTTACACTTCTGTAGTGTATCATAACCGGTGAGTTCATGCCTGCAGCTTCTATTTAACTCATACAGAAGTCTTCAACATGAGATCAAACATCAGCTCAGTGATAGTGTTAGTTGGATGTGATTTTTGCACAGTTGGTCAAGTTTTTGTTTGATTTGCATAATAAATGGATTGTTTACACTGACATTTTTACAAATATATATATTTTTAATTTCTTAAATGTTCTTTCCTCAGATCACCTGATTTCCACGATGAGGTTAAAATCAAGCTTCCAGCCTCGCTGACCGACCATCATCACATCCTTTTCACTTTCTACCACATCAGCTGTCAACAGAAACAGAACACTCCACTGGAGACGCCTGTTGGATACACGGTACATCTTCTTAACTGTCCATTGTGTACGATGATGATGCTTGCTCCAGGGGGTGGGGGTGGAAGGGGGATGGGTTTAGTGACCTTGCCGCTGGTGCCACTTCCCGTGGGCTCTGAGTCCGATCCTTTGCTTTGTTGTGAATTATTGAGATGCATGGAGAATTTTGGAATTGGAGAATGACTCCTTGAATCAAGGTATAATAAATGTTGTGTCTCTGTCTCCCTCAGTGGATTCCCATGCTGCAGAATGGACGCTTGAGAACAGGTCACTTCTGTCTGCCCGTATCGCTGGAGAAACCCCCTCAGTCTTACTCTGTTCTCTCTCCTGATGTAAGGCAGTTTCTGTCATACAACACACATAGATAAAGCTTGGAAGTTCTTTAATGAGATTTTGTTATGTCAAGTACCTTTCATTTAATACATTAATTCCTCATTGAACAGCAATATTTTTTAACAATGTTAAAACAAACTGGAACATGCTTTTACAATTTTGTTTACAGACCAAGTACTTATTTTTTTCTGTATCGAGATGATACCATTATCGTTAGCAATAATGTTGTGCAGTGGGATGATACAGTGCAGATGATTGTTTGACAGCATTTTAGGGTAGCAGTGTATAATAATAATCATTTATTGAAAGAAATTATACTAGTTCATTCATGCATTTGTGTGTAGGTTCCTCTTCCTGGAATGAAATGGGTGGATAACCACAGAGGGGTGTTTAATGTAGAGGTTGTGGCTGCATCCACCATCCACACGCAGGTAACTAGTAGTTAAACTGTCAAAATACTCATTCATTTAAAGCCTACAAACACATGCATTCTCTAATGTGTTTCTTTCTTCCCCAGGACCAGTATTTAGATAAGTTCTTTGCTCTGGTGCATGCGCTGGATGAGCACATGTTCCCTGTGAGGATAGGAGACATGCGCATTATGGAGAATAATTTGGAGGCTGAGCTGAAGTCTAGTATCGCAGCTTTGAATTCATCTCAGCTGGAGCCTGTGGTGCGCTTCCTTCACCTACTGCTGGACAAACTGGTTCTGCTGATGGTGCGGCCTCCTGTTATAGCTGGGCAGATCGGTACTTGCAGTCCTCCAACCTACATACTCTCAGAAAACACAGAAAATATTTACAACTTTAAAGAAATCAACCTGCTCACATATTACACTGAAGGATTCGTTTGTGAATCAAATCAGAAGTTGGTCGTGTTACTTGTTTATTTAAAAAATTGGATTCCCTTTTTAGAATCGCTAGGATCAACTCATTTACATACAAAGCTGGATAGGAGACTCTAGACTTTCTATTAAACTCAAAAAAGTACACTACTGGTCAAAAGTTTAAGATCGGTAAGATTTTTTTATGGTTTTAAAAGAAGTCTCTTCTCTCACTAAGGCTGCAATTTTTTGATAAATACACAAAAAACACAGTAATTCTGTGAAATATTATAACAATTTAAAATGACTTTTTTATGTTAATATATATTAAAATGTAATTTATTCCTCTGAAAAAAGCTGAATTTTCAGCATCATTACTCCAGTCTTCAGTGTCACATGATCCTTCACAAATTACTCTAATATGATTATTTTATGCTCCAAAAACATGTATGATTATTATCCATGTTGAAACAGTTTTTTACATTTTTATTTCAGGATTATTTGATGAATAGAAAGTTCAAAGAACAGCATTTATTTAATTAGAATCTTTTCTAACATTATAAATGTCTTTACTGTAACTTTTGATCAATGTAACTCATCCTTGATGAATAGAAGTATTGATTTCTTATTTATTTCCCCAAAAATAAAATACAAATTCTTACTGACCCCAAACTTTTTAAAGGGTAGTGTTTAATGTAACAAAAGCTTTCCATTTCAGATAAAAGCTGTTCTTTTGAACTTTCTATTCATCAAAGAATCCTGAAATAAAAATGTAAAAAACTGTTTTCAACATGGATAATAATCATACATGTTTTTGGAGCATAAAATCATCATATTAGAGTGATTTGTGAAGGATCATGTGACACTGGAGACTGTAATGATGCTGAAAATTCAGCTTTTTTTTCAGAGGAATAAATTACATTTTAATATATATTAACATAACAAGTAATTTTAAATTGTCATAATATTTCACAATATTACTGTGTTTTTTGTGTATTTTCTATAAAAAAATTGCAGCCTTGGTGAGCAGAAGAGACTTCTTTTAAAAACATCAAAAATCTTACCGATCTTAAACTTTTGACCAGTAGTGTATATAATTTTGTTATTCATACATTTGATTCATTTATTTCAGAACTGCATAAAATAGTAGCTAGTCTCCTCTCAGGTTTCCTAATTATCTTGCGTTTTATTCTCTATTCACTGTAGTGAATCTTGGTCAGGCCTCTTTTGAAGTGATGGCATCTATAGTGAACCGTCTACATAAGTACTTGGACACTAGTCAAGATATGCATGGGCGAAACAGCCTTCTCTCCTCATATATCCACTATGTCTTCCGCCTACCCAACATGGATCCCAACTCCCCCTCTCCAGGTCAGGTTTCAGCTTGATCTTTAAATCTGGGGCTTTTGGTGTTTAAGATTGGTTAAATTAGTTACTGCAATGTGTTTCTTTTTTAATGTATTCTGTTCTGCATATTAGGCCCAGGAGGATTGGGTGGTTCAGTGCATTATGCCACAATGGCTCGTTCTGCTGTTAGACCTGCAAGCCTCAACCTTAACCGCTCTCGTAGCCTTAGCAACAGCAACCCAGACATCTCTGGCACTCCCACTTCCCCAGATGATGAAGTACGCTCCATCATTGGCAGCAAGGTAAGTAGACACATTTCAGCTGCTCTGTTGGCTATTATACTTTTCAATTTATATTATAGGCAGGTCGTCATAGTTCATATACATATCAAAGTGTATTTTATTAGTGCTGTTGTTAAGATTTTCTTTGATTGCTCCAGCTGGATGTGATCTACTGTATTCATTATTCTTATGAGTGCTTTTATAGTTCATTGACATTCTGCACTAGATTGCTGACTTAGCTGATCAGCATTTCCCAATGTTACAGGTCAACCTATAGCTCACCAGAAAGACAAACTTTAGCTGGAACATTTTATGGACTTAACCCATGTTACACAATCTTGCAAAAAGTAAAAATAAAAATGAACTGTAACACAATAAATGTGTGGTTGAGAACTGTGGCCAAAATCCATTCTACAGTTTGCATTTGATGAATGTGTAGCTGAGAGCTCAGTGATTTGTTTGCACTGACTTCCTTGCTGTAGTGCCCAATTTACTGAATAAATTATGCAAATAAGGTAAAATGCCAAATTTAATAACAGATTTATTATTCCACCATGAATAAACTGAAATCTTTGATTAAGTAAATGGCGGTAAATAAACTTTATCTGAATAAACAAAGTCTAGCGAGACTACATTCAAAACTACGTTTTATGTAATGTACATGTAAGCTATATTTATTAAATGTTTTACAAAAAATTAATGTAATAATTTATCTACAAATCTGTTAAATGTTATCATGGCATCTCAAGATTTTTTTTTTTTTTATGTTTTGGAAAAAAGTATCTTATGCTCACCAAGACTGCATTTATATGATCAAAAATACAGTAAAACTGTAATGTTGTGAAATATATTATTTCAATTTAAAATATCTGTTTTCGATTGTAATATATTTTGAAATGCAATTTATTCCTGTGATGGTAAAGCTGAATTTTTAGCATCATTACTCCAGTTTCAGTGCCACATGATTTTTCAGAAATCATTATAATATGCTGATTTGGTGCTCAAGAAACATGTCTTATTATCATTGTTGGACAGTTTGCTGCTTAATTTTTGTGGAAACTGTAACATTGTTTCCAGGATTATTTGATAGTCTATAACAGCATTTATTTGAAATTATTGCAATTATTTATTTGAGTCTTTAAATGCATCTTTGGTGAACAAAAGTATTGATTTCTTTAAAAAAAAAAAAAAAATCTTGCTAAGCCTAAACTTTTAAATTGCAGTGTATATGATGTAGTTGACATGCTTTTAATAAAGAACCACATTCTTTGAACAGTTTTTTTTTTTAACTTGAGGTTAACTTAAGTATTATTGGTGCTAACCACTGATCTTTTTCTTCCCTGTTGTATGAATGAAATAAATCTGATTTCACAATCATGCGCTCTGTGCTAACTGTGCCAAACTTAAGCCCAAAGTATATTTCAACCGTCCGCATTTCGTGACTGACCGCACACACTTTCTGCAAGACATGATTTTCGTCATCAGGAGGGTCCGCCGACCTCCACACACACGGCATACAAGATGAAAGTTGAGACAGAATATGCAGTTGTGATACCGGTATATTATGCAGTAGTCGAAAAAAGTGTGATGCAGGACAAACATTCTGTTCCAAGAACAGTAAACAAAGCAGCATTTCATTCTCTTTTTGGGTCTTATTCTAAACTTTGCATACACTGGCGAATCTTCTATTCTACTGTACTGCCCATGTGTGGAACTCGCGTATCTGAACTTATTGAGTATACTTTAAAAGCCGTGTGGACACGACCGTCTGCGAGATGGAGTGGAATGTGGAAAATGAAGTATACCTGGGGCTTAAGCCTTTTTATTTTGTTACTGAAAGATGCTAGATACTCTAACCTGTTGCTGTTCAGAAATGACAAATTAATATAAACTAACTTGCTCCCTTGCTCACTTGTTTCATTGACCTGTAACCTTTGACCTTTCACTGTTCCCTGGCTTGCTTGCGTCTGCCTGTGATCCTTTTGATGCCACCCTTGGCTTGCAGGGCTTATATCGCTCCAACTCCTGGGTGCATTCCATGGGGTGCAAAGGCGCCCTGGGGGGACCAGCCCTGGCTCAACATCTGATGCTAAGCAGGTCATTTTGACTATCCCAACCCCCAAATACTAAGCAGAACCCCACTCTTCACATAGCCCTTTCCAGTAGCACTAAAACAGCTTTATCTAATAACTTCATGGCACATTTCTCCATCACTGCATTTTCCTTTTTTTTTTTTCATACTTTTTCAACCCATTCACTCTTCCAAAACAGTTAGTTTCAAAGC
The DNA here is from genome assembly GCA_030378365.1 of Hybognathus amarus. Lineage (NCBI taxonomy): Eukaryota > Metazoa > Chordata > Actinopteri > Cypriniformes > Leuciscidae > Hybognathus > Hybognathus amarus. Next base: position 120,439 of record JAQIUQ010001802.1, on the reverse strand, counting down.
TACCTCATTTTTTCGTATTCACCATTTCACTTTGAGAAGCATTGCATGGGCAGAACTAACCAATTTCCATTTTCTTTCTGCTTGGCATGTCATGATATGCTGCATGCACATGTATGCGTGTGTTTGTGTGAATGTTTTGTTTGTCTCGTGAAAACTTTTTTTATTTAATTATTATTTTAATAACTGGCACCTGGTTAAGGCTAATCATTTTACTTTCTCATTACTAAGTGCCTGTAATAGTCTTATTCATTAAAGCAAGCATACATGAACACGTGCATACATACATAAATACATGGGGTCTCATTCATGAAACATTCGTAAATATACGAGTAAATATGAGAGTGATTTGCGCGTAAAGAGATCTTCCCGAAAACTCTTCTCCTGATTCACAAATACTTCGTAAACGTCAGATGTGATAGTGAAATGTGTGTGTGTGTTAGTGAATTCCAACCAGTCGTAAATGGGATGCGCGTGCACGTTCATTCTCAATTACCATAAATCCCGCCCATTATATTCGACTGACAACTATATATAGGCATATAATAACATGAATGCGAATGAAAAAGAAAGATTTCTCGGATGCAGAAATTGAAGTTTTATTATCAGAAGTTCATTCAAAACGCCACTTTTATTTTCAAGCGTATATAGTGGCCTATCAGGTCCTAAAAAAAGAAAGCTTGGCAGCATATTACAGATGCAGTTAATGGAGTTTCATCTGTTAATCGAACAGTCCCAGAAGTGAGAAGAAAATGGTTCGACATTAAGCTTGACAGCAAAAAACAAATGAGTTAAAAAATTGTATTCAAACTGGAGAAGGACCACCATCGATCACCAGATCTGCTATTACTTATGAAAGCTTGTTTCCGCCATAGAATGAAAAATAAAAAGGTAATTGCGACGTTTTATCTCACAATTTTGACTTTTTTTCTCACAATTGCGAGTTTACATCTCGAATTCTGACTTTATTTCTCAGAATTGCGTGACAGTCGCAATTGCGTGATATAAAGTCAGAAATGCATGATAGGCTATAAAGTAAGAATTGTGAGATTTAAACTATTCTGAGGGGTTAAGGGAAAGTTAGGATTTGTTCCCCCCTTAGAATTAGCCTGATAACTCGCAATTCTGACTTTATATCTCGCAATTATAACGCACAATTGTGTGATAAAGTCGCATTTATTCTTTTTTTTTTTTCAGTGGCGGAAACAAGCTTCCATAAATTAGCCTACTGGCTCTCATAATAGAAGTAAAAAAAAAAAAACTAACGTTTTTTATATATAAAATACTATACTATATAATATAGGCTACTATATAAAATATTTTTTTCAAAATCAAAATGCTGTTTAAATATGTAGCCTACCCGATTCTAAGGTGAATTAAAATGCAGCCTTATTAATGAGTAAAACGTTCGTATTTTAAGTGCACCATTTACGCGTGGCTGGGAGCAGGTGTTGATTTCTTGCGTACCAACTAACATTTGGAAAATACGAACATTTTAATGAATCCGAAAATTTACGCCAGAACCACTTTACACACGATTTACACAAAAATTTGTTCTGCTCGTGTTTCATGAATGAGACCCATGGAATGCATAAATTATTTGTCACACCAAAAATCTCTTCAGTCTCCTTATTGAGTAGACTCTGTAAAGTCACCATATCCCTCAGAATTTGTCTGATGAAAACTGTAATTGTTCAATTTAATAGTCATTGTATATATTTTTAATCTATTGTGATATTACAGTTTTTGCAGTCTTGTTGTGTGTTTGTGTGCGTGTTTGCGTGTGTGTTTGTGTGTGTGTATAGGTATCGGTTGGTGAATGGCACCACATACTCCTGTCCTCCACACTAATCTATTGTCACCCTTCCATTCATCCCCACCCGTAGGCCATGGAGCGCAGTGGCAATCGCATGTCATCGCACACTGAGAGCGCCAGTTTCTTGCAAACATTAACAGGACGCTTGCCGACCAAAAAGGTAGAGAACCAATTCCTGGAGAGCAGGAGCCGACCCTCTCCTCATCCTGCGCCTGTCTGTCTTTGGATGACTGGATGTTGTTGTTTTGTTGCTGTGATTGTCATGTACTTGTGGATGCTGGGTACAAGATCTTCTCTTTACTATGTATGCCACCTGAAGACTGTATGACGACGGAAATGATCACTGTTGGTCTTGCCCCAGTACCGGGCACTGTGTTTGTTTGGGCGATTTATTTGTTCAATGTTTGGTCCATAGAATAATGAATCCTCCCCACTCTTGCAGCATCCCATTGGAAATTATGTCAAAGGACCGTTTCATATCCCACACTAGAACTAGGACACATACCCCTTTTCCACCAACAAGAACCAGGTGCTGGTTCAGAGCTAGAGCTAGTGCTGGTTCAGAGTTGGTTCAACTGACAAGCTTTCAAAGAACCGGTTTGCCTTTCCACAGGTTAGAGAACCATCACAGAGCCAGATCTTACGTCACTGTATACATCTCATATTGCCCAGCAACGCTAACGCGGCACACACAAACACACAAGGCTTGTACGAGATGGTTCGAACACTGTGAATCTCTGAACTGCAAGAGCGATTCCAAAAACATTAGAAAAAGATTCGATCCAAAAGCAGAAGGAGTCGTAAACTGTCCAAACACTCCTGCAGCTCCGAACAGTCCACGCTGATCCGATGCATTCTCGAACAAGCCTTCCATCAACATTGGTGGTTGTTGCATTACTATTTATGCTCATAGCTTTGCAAACCTAAATCGGCATCCAAACACAGCGAATTCCTGACGTCCGTGCAGCTCGCGGAACTTGCATTAACGGAGATTACAATCGAGCTGCTATTAGCATGATTAGCTGCTATTTAAAAATGGCGGTCACAAGTTTCTACTCATCTTGTTGGTCACGGTAACCCGCCCCCAGCCACTGACATAATCGGTTCTTACTTCTAGACCAGCAATGATTTGGTGCTACTTAAGAACCACTTTTACTGGTTCGGAGCTGGTGCTTTGGTGGCGGAAAAACAAAGAACCGATTTGAAACTAGGCTCTGGCTCCGAACCAGCACCAGTTCTGCCTTGGTGGAAAAGGGGTAACAGTGACTTATATGCAGTGTATTTGGTGGTGAATGGTTCTTTGATGGTTCCTTCCTGTTCTCAGCTCTTTCATGAGGAGCTCTGCCCTGCAGTGGGTGGTCAGCAGTGGCAGCGCTGAGGGAGGGAGCCCTGCAACAGGCCTGGTTCTTCTTCTGAGCTCATGGTAAGAACTACCACAACCATACATTTCCATGCTTCCTCCTTTATGATCAAAAGTGTTGCATCTGCTGTCGAGGTTGTGAGAAGAACGGAGTGTTCTTGATACTTTCTCTTTTCAGGTTAAGAGCATCATACACCATTTATACTTTACGGACCGACTGGAGTCTCCCAGGAAGAACCGCTTCCTGAGCGCTTCATGGATGACATCACTGCTCTGGTTAGCACCATTGCTGGTGATATTGTCTCACGTTTCCAAAAGGTGAGTTTTTTTATTTTACTTTATATAATATAATTTATTGTGGAAAAAAATATAGAGAGATATGTCCACAGAAACATGGGCACAAAAATACACACATACATATTATATATACATACATACAGGGGTTGGACAATGAAACTGAAACACCTGGTTTTCCAACAATTTGTTAGTATGGTGAGGGCCTCATTTTGCATCCAAATACAGCATCAGTTCATCTTGGGAATGACAGATAGAAGTCCTTCACAGTGACCAGAGGGATTATGAGCCGTTCCTCTTCCAGAACAGTGTCCAGGTCATTATATGATGCTGGTGGAGGAAAACGTTTTCTGACTCAACGTCCAAAACACCTCAATAATATTCAGATCTGGTTACTGTGCAGACCATGGGAGATGTTCAACATCACTTTCATCTTCATCAAACCCCTCTGTCACAAGTCTTGCTGTGTGTGTTGGTGCATGATCGCGCTGATACACGGTTTGAGCATCAGGTGCTCATGATCCTTGGCAGTGTCGTGTTCCATCAAACACAGTCAGGATTGTCATGATTTCATGACAATCCTGACTGTGTTTGATGGACACTGACATACAAACATATATATATTAGTGCTGTCAATGTAAACGTATGTGATTTAAAATTTTTTTATATATATATATTATTTTATTTATATATACATATCTAATATATATATATATATATATTATTAGTGCTGTCAATGTAAACGTATGTGATTTAAAAAAATGTTAGTAAAAAATATTTTATGCATTTAATTCAGCATCTGTTGTATTAGTATCAGTGATACTGGCCTTCATTCATAAAAAGATGCCATTTTAACAAGTATTTAATATAAAGGCTACTTTTTAAAAACTTTTATGTTATTTCTACATTAATTTGGAAATTAACTGACATTATTAAAATATTAAAACTACCACCTTAATAACATATTAAGAACGGCAATTAATCAGAAAATGAATTGTGATTTTTTTTTTTATTGATTGACATCACTAATATATATATATTAGGGCTGTCAGTTTAACGCGTTATTATCGGCGTTAACGCAAACCCATTTTAACGGCGTTAATTTTTTTATCGCGCGATTAACGGTCTTTTTTTAACGGTCTTGTCCTAGCAAACTTTGTACTTTTTTCACATGCTTTTGCAACAGGACGGCATGCATCCTGAATCCTGATCCATTTCGGCATCTCGCGCTCGTCATCCACTCAAAGCCGGCTCGCAAGCCCGAACGAGTGTGTGCGTCGTGCCTGTTGTTTTGTTATACGGTCTAGCTAGATCCGCTTGCGCTTTGGTCGAAGAAGCAACAAAACGTCCTCGCGCTGCGCAAGCAATTGAAATGAATGGGTTTCAGATCGCAGCGAGAAGACGTTTTGTGCCGCACACACTCGTTTCTGCTTGCGAGCCGGCCAAATAGTAACGTTACGTTTTGAGTAGATGACGAGTGCGAGACGCTGGATCTGTGTGTTTTGTCGTTGTGAACTTAGCTATCATCATCGCAGCACGTCCAGTCTGAAACACCACTTGATGATGGCCAAGCTAACACACACACACAGATGATGCGAATTCTCCACCCCTCGCCAATATCAGGACCTCGTCAGTATTTCTTTCACCCTTTTATTGATAGACAGTGTTACATTGTGTGAGAGATTATTGGTATGTTAGTGTGAAATTGAACACTATTCCAATGTTATTTTCAATAATAATAATAAAAAAAAAAAACATTTGCACTAATCAAGCCAATCCACTTTCCCATGTTGATAAGAGCATTAAAATGAGAAAAAATTATGTAACAAAAATAAATCAAAAGACGTTTAGAAAATGTGCGATTAATCGCGAGTTAACTATGACATTAATGTGATTAATCGCGATTAAAATATTTTAATCGTTTGACAGCACTATATATATATATATATATATATATATATATATATATATATATATATATATATATATACTGTGCCCAGTTAAAGATTTTGAAGTGGTGAGTTTGCTCTTTTATGTATTTCTTTTCTTTACTGTCTTTTCAGGATCTTGAGTTGGTGGAAAGGCTCAACACTAGCTTGGCCTTCTTCCTCAATGACCTCCTGTCAGTCATGGATAGAGGCTTTGTCTTCACTCTCATCAAAACCTACTGGAAACAGGTACCTTGAAAATTGAGCTTCAAACAACATGATATGCTGTTTACACATGGTCTTTTCTGATGATATTCTATTTCTTCTACTCCCAGGTTTCCACCAAGCTCTATGCACTACAGAACCCCACTCTAGAGTCTCTGAGACTGGATTTCCTGAGGATAGTCTGTAGCCATGAACACTACGTCACCCTAAACCTGCCATTCAGTCTACTTACACCCCCAGCATCCCCTTCTCCTTCAGTCTCCTCTGCCACATCTCAGGTATAACTATACTAACGTCAAAGAAAAACTGTGATAAATTCTAAATGACAACAAAATTGGATTATAAAGACTTTCTTTCCATTTTTGTTTTGTTTTTCATTGTCTCCCACCAGAGTTCTGGTTTCTCTACCCATGTGCAGGACCAAAAGATAGCCAACATGTTTGAGCTGTCTGTGCCCTTCAGAGAGCAGCATTACCTCGCCGGTCTCGTTCTGACAGAGCTGGCTGTGATTCTTGACCCTGAGGCTGATGGCTCAGTACCCTGGTGTGTGCTCTATTTTCATTCTTCTATGATTTTTTTGTCCTTTTTTTATCAAAGTATTTTAATTTAAAGCAATTATATGTATATATGATTGTATGTTGTATTTTAATAGTTTTATTATTATATCATTAGTTATAATTAGGGCTGTGCAAAAATTTATTGCGATTAATCGCATCCAAAATAAAAGTCTGTGTTTACATAATATATTTGTGTGTGCTGTATATAATTATTTTGTATATATAAATACACACACATGCATGTATATATTTAAGAAAATGTGTTAATCATAAATAAAATATTTATATAATATAGATTATGTATATATATATATATATATATATACAGAATTTAAGCACAAATAATTATTAAATATATACATGCATACATACAAAATAATTATATACAGCACACACAAATATATTATGTAAGCACAGACTTTTATTTTGGATGCAATTAATCGCAATTAACTTTTGCACAGCCCTAGTTATAATACAATTTAATTTAAATTGTAGGTTTTTTTTTTTAATCTGGATTTTACCAAATGTGTAATTTGACACTCTCTGCTCTTACTGTAGGATGTTTGGTCTCCATAAGAAGGTCATCAGCGTTGTTCATAATCTGCTGTCCAGTCATGACTCTGACCCACGTTATGCTGACCCTGAGGTCAAAGCCAGAGTCGCCCTGCTCTACTTACCACTCATAGGCATTGTCATGGAAACCCTTCCTCAGCTCCATGATTTTACTGGTATGTGTATATATATTCATCAAATTCACCCATGTTGTTTTTATTATTTTAAGTTTTTATTTTATTTTAATCTTTCTGTTATCATCACAGAATCCCATAATCAGTGGGGGCGTCCTGTTGGTCCAGGTACTGAGGAGCAGGAAGCTGAGGGTAACAGTATGATCAGCCAAACTGTTGCCATGGCAATTGCAGGAACATCTGTGGCACAGATGTCACGGCCTAGTAGTTTTCTGCTCAATCCACAGGTATTGTGACCTCACTGTTCTTAAGAAAAGTGGTTTTCTTTTTAAAGATGTGTTTGATGTTAGATTTCTTTATCCTATCGCTGCTTAGTATGAAGAGACACTTACATTTACATGTTATATTACATTGCATTGCATAAAATATATAATATACAATCAAAACGTTGGTGCGACCAATAGCATGAGTTTGATCTGATTACATGGGGAGAGTGTTTAGATAGGAAACCTGTTTGAAAACAGGGTAACACTTTACAATAAGGTTCATTAGTTAATATTAGTTAATGTATTTACTAACATGAACTAACCATGAGCAATACATTTGCTACTGCATTTGTTCATCTTTGTTAATGTTAGTTCATAAAAACACAGCTGTTCATTATTTGTTCATGTTAGTTCATGGTGCATTAACTAATGTTAACAAGATTTTAATCAAGTATTAGTAAATGCTGAAAATAACATTAACAAAGATTAACAAATGCTGTATATGTGCTATTCATTATTAGTTCATATTAACTAATGTAGTTAACTAATGTTAACTAACGAATCGTATTGTAAAGTGTTACCAAAACAGACCTTTATGCAATTCCATCTGTTGCCAAACTGGGGTTTGTGAACCGCTGGGGGTTCATGGAGAAACTAATAATGAATTTAATTAAACAAATATAACATATTAAAAAAAGATATTAACAAATTCTGAATAAAACATCAAATATTTAAAATTGTATAATTTTAACATGTTAAAATATTGAAATTTCAATATCTTAGTAAATATTTTAGACTTTAGCTAACAAAAAAAGTTTAAAAATCCAAGCTGTAGATGGACAAAAATGGCACCCTTTGCAAGTTTTTGTGAGAACCCTTTTTTATTTTCATAAATATTAAAGGGATACTCCACTTTTTTGGGAAATAGACTTATTTTACAACTCCCCCAGAGTTAAACAGTTGGGTTTTACCGTTTTCTAATCCATTCAGCCGATTTTCCAATATTTAGAAGAATATCAGTAACCACCAGACAGTTTCTGGTTTCATTGACTTCCATAGTAGGAAAAAAATATATATACTATGGAAGTCAATGAGACCAGAAACTGTCTGGTTACTGATATTCTTCAAATATCTGAAAATCGGCTGAATAAATTCAAAAACAGTAAAACCCAACTGTTTAACTCTGGGGAGTGGTAAAATGAGCCTATTTCCAAAAAAAGTGGAGTATCCCTTTAAGCAGTAAAATAAAACCTCTATTATAATAATTCTTCTGAATAAAAAGAAAAGATTACTTGGTGTTACATACAATTAGACCAAAGCAAAGTTATATAACATGAAAGCTTCATCATGCAATGTATGAAAAAGAGAACACCAGTACATACCAATACTCAAATCTATACACCTTGTTCTCCAGGCCACCCGTCCGCATGGCTCGTTCTCGGCTGAGTCCAGTCGAAGTCTGCTCATCTGCCTGCTGTGGGTGCTGAAGAATGCAGATGAGATGGTACTTCAGAAATGGTTCACTGACCTGTCTGTCTCCCAGCTCAACCGTCTGTTGGACCTGCTCTACCTCTGTGTCTCCTGCTTCGAATACAAGGTTTGAATAAACTCATTTACATATTTGAGGGATTTTCAATGTTATGTATTAATCAGAAGTTGCTCCACAGCACTTTTTGGTCTCTTGGTTGCAATATATCTGTTGTCTCATTTATGTCTGTTTACTTTTCCATTCATCTCTAAATAAATGCACACAATCTGCTCATCTATATCCCTACACCTGTTGAGTGAAATTAATTAGTGTTTGTGTGTTTCTACCCATCCACCTCACACAAAAAGGCCCATTTTTTATTCATGCAGGGCAAGAAAGCATTTGAACGAATGAACAGTCTAACCTTTAAGAAATCTAAAGACATGAAGGCTAAGTTGGAGGAAGCCATCCTAGGCAGTATTGGAGCCAGACAGGAGATGGTGCGGCGGAGCAGGGGGCAGCTTGGTAAGTTGGGGGGAAAATTGGTCATTCTGTTGGAAATAAGTTTCAAAACCAATTTGACACATATCCAATTTGATGTATGTTGCCATTTCTCTATCCTTTTCCTATGCAGAGAGAAGTCCATCAGGCAGTGCTTTTGGTAGCCAGGAGAACCTGCGCTGGAGAAAAGACATGACCCACTGGCGTCAGACCAGCGAAAAATGGACAAGTATGGTTTTTATTATTATTAGTTTTATTATTTATTTATTTTTTGTGTGTGTGTTTTCAGAGACAAAATTAAAGTATGTGAACTTTGACTTCCTTTTCAATAATGTAACTTTGCTGATACAAGTGGAAACATTGTAATTTGGTCATCATATAAGGCCAGTAGTAAGATAAAGAAAAAGAAAGAATGTAATTTTAATAATAGTTTAAAAAGATGAAAAATTATTAAATTCTATTTAAAGCTGCAGTCCATTTTTTTGGGTTAAAAAGTATCCAAAATTTGAGCAAGTACATATCGATGTTCAATACTATTTGCTTGCCTTAGCTCAATTCAAAACAGTAAGCTTGTAATAGTGTTTTTAATGATGATTTCCGTGGGAAATTCGAGCTTGTCTTTGCGTCATTACGTCACATCTGTACACATAAAGAAGGAGTCTCGGCTAGTAGGCTTTATTGCTTATATTTACGCAATATTGGAGATATATATTGGAGATTTATAGCCTTTTCTCACAGCACTTGATATAATTAAACGTATCAATTTGATGGCGGATCCAGAAATGTTCAAATGACAATCACCAGTGACAACTAGAGATTCACCCACTGTAAAATACAAAAGACTTCGTTCAGACTTCAGAGTGGCTACAGAAAAAAGAGACCACAACCGGACCCATGCGAAAACAAGAATAAATATCGGAATGGCATTAAATGTAGTCATGCAATGCTTACGTTGTTAACATTAACAATTTGAGAAGAAAGTGTAATTGCATGGTTTTACGTGATACTATAAGCGTTCCTTATATTTAATCAGTGCAGAACAAAAGTGGATGTTACTAACTAGTTCAGATGACATATTTCCGGTAAAAATTGTTATGTTGGTCATACTTCCAAAAAGAATAATCTGTGATTCTGAATGCCAGTATCCACACCGGCACGGCGACTGACTCACATTCTCCTCAAAACATCGGGTTCATCCGCACTGTGCCATACCGAGGCACAACTCACGTAAAGTTAATTCCGCGAATAACTCTGCAAATAAAATTTCGAACAGAGATGATGACAAAGGGCAAAACCTGCAACTGCAGCTTTAAAAATAATAATATTAGTATTTTAGTAATTAGTTGGTTTGCCTTATGGATTTCATGCATTGTCTGTGTTCTATATGTTCATATTGAGAGAACTGCTTTTTCCCCCTCCCATAAAACTATTAATTTGATCACATTCATAATAGTGTGACCCATATTTATTCAGAAACAACTATTAACGATTTGACCTCAAATAACCCCTTTATTTGACCTTGTTCTTTCATGTACCGTGTGTTTAGGGGCCAGAGATCAGTCAGGTATTGTACAGCTGAAGTGTTCTTGTGCTTTCAATGACCCTTGCTTTGCTTCAGACCTCAATGTAAAGCCCCTCCCCCTCTTGCTTTTGTCCTGCTCTCCTCTACTGGTGCTTAGATTGGTTTGGATGCAGTTGTTACTGACCACAATCTGATTCTGCCCCCAGACCAATGTGTGTGTGTGTGTTTATTTGGGGGGATGGTTTAGGATGCGGCTTGGATGACATGACCAGTGTGTTTATAACAAGAATGCTACATGGATCTTTAACCAGCCTCTCAGATCGCATATTTAGCTGACTGCGTTACTTAACAGTCTTAGCCTATGTTTTGCAGTTGCAGTGTTTGCTGATGCCACTCTAATAGTGTATGGCAAAGAATTGCATATGTTATGTTCTATAGTAAAAGCTTTTGATTACATTCATCATGTTGTACTCAAAATGACAGTGTTTCTATTTTTATGCTACATGGTGAATGTACGCTGTAGTGTTTCTATATACAGTGTATTAGTAAATCCATCTTCATATAAAGTTTTTTGCCGCTATTTTTCATGCATCTATTAACATGCACAGCCTGGAAGTTTTCTAATGTCTCTTTGGGTCATGTCCCCTCAGTTGATAACCACTGGTCTTCATTCATTTCTCTGGTGGTTATTGTTTGATGTCATTGAATAAGAGGCCTTACTTGGCTCCCCTCTGGAAAGGGACAAGCACCAGGTTGTGTTGATGCTTCTGAACTTTCCAACCTTTCCAAACCAATCCCATTTAGTAGTAATTCAAATGGAATTCAAATTACTATGGGCCCATTCGAAACGCTACTCTACCTCCTGGAGCCGCTGTGTGCAAACTGATTTTCAAGATAAAAATAATTATGCATTTTATGGTTTACGTGTGAAGTCTAACTAAAAAAAGGACTATATTCAATTTATACTCAAGTTTAATTTAAAGGGGCACTCCACTCATTTGTATTAGCTTTCCATTGTTAGAAATCCAGTCATACTATTAAATGGTCATGCATTTCTCATTTTCCAGTGAAATCTGCTATTTACCTTTTTCACTTCCTCCTACAATGACGCAAAAATCGTCATTTTACTTCATTTTTGCAGGAAGTATAAGAGGAGGGGAATTCTGTGAAGACTACAAGCACTAGATCCCACCCTTTCAAACCCGCCCATAGGGGGTTGGACCTAATGCGCTAACAGACCCATCAAATATCAGTGGCAGTGTTTGATTTCACCGGCAGAAACTTTTTGAAAATATGGACGAAGGTACTGAATATGCAGATGGATGCATTATGGAGGATTGGGATTACACATGGTGCCAGCCATCTTTTTTGGAAGCTAAGCTAGCAGGCTCTTGTTCTGTGAAGAAAGCTGAGTAGTAACTTTAGGGGTTACCGTCCTCTTTTTCCCGGACATGTCCGGCCATCGATGTCCAGGATTCAGCTTTTGCTTTCTGCAGTCGCCATGCATTGTTTACATGTACAGCTTTTGTTTCAATCTAACTGAATTCATTCTGATTGGTGAATCTGAATGTAGTATTTACATGAACGCTAAAACAGTGATCGGTTGATGTGCGTTTTAAAGGGGTCATGAACTGGCTTTTTAAATGTTTTTGTTTTGTTGTCTGAGGTCAACTTATGACATTCGCTTGGTTTTTACATTCAAAAACATAAAAATGAATAAGTTATGGGCTATTTTCTTCCCTAGTTTTCAGCCTACTTGAAAAATGCTCGGTTTTTATGGGCGTTTCGCATTGAAGACTAGGAAGTAAACGCCCACTGCTGTGAGTGGTTAACAGTTTTGCATATTATAATGAGCTTCAACTCTGTCGTTGGTTTTGGTCGGTGCACGTGGGGGATTGTTTTGAAAACCACTGTTGTAAAATGTCAACCGGAATGATTCGCCCATACATGTTTGACCCAGAGTCCGACCCGAATCGCAGGACAATGAACCAACAGCACCTCGAATACAACGGATACTTGTAGACACATACACATAATTATTAGATATCAAACAATCTGTAACAATGCAATGGTAGCCGAGTAGATTATTACTTCTAAAATAAAAATATTACTCACATAAGTGTGTTGCACCACTCCTGTTGGATCCAATATAGAAGGTAACGTAGACTAATCATGTTCCGTACAACAATGTTCCGTACAGATTAACTTTAACCGCCGATCGCTGAATAAATACTTCTAGGTCATACACAAAATGCATATCTGTGTCGTCTTCATTTCTCCCTCTTATATTATAATGAGTTTAATTCACCTATCGGTGCACGTGGGGAAAACGTCCAATATTGTCAAATGGCAACCGGATTCGCCCATACATGTTCGACCCAGAGTCCGTGTGTTGCACAATTCCTGTCAGATCCAATATAGACGGCACATCACCGTTCTTTTCTCTTAATCGGTCTGCAAATCCAGCCTCGAATTGTTGACAAAACAATCCACAGTGAAATGAAGCGAACATACGGATAATGTTTTACACTCATCTGCTGGAACGTCATTAAAAACAAATTTTAACCAGGCATTCCTAATATTGGAATCCAGAGGAAGCTTATGCAGCGACTGTCTTCTTCCACAGCCAGGCACGGCACAACATTTTGTCAACGGAATGTTTATTGCTGGTAGCTCGCTCCGATGTGTCATCACGAGGTATGCTTTTGTTTACCTATGCGTGAATGCGTGAATCAATGGGCGGGGCTAAACCGGCCGTGTTGAAGTAGGTGTTGATGAGCGGGTGGAGTTTCTTCGTCTTTGACGTCATACTTCCACGCTTTCAAAAACGAAGTGTTTGTTGAGGCTGGTGTCAATAAAAGCTTTTATTGGACTAACAAGGTCGTTTTCAGTTCTGAAACTTACAGGATATTCTTATAATATGATGACCTCTTAGATGTCAAAAGCTCAAGGAAAATTTGATTTCTCTGTTCATCACCCCTTTAACATTAATAAGAAAATCCCCGCACCTCCGTGAGAGATACGAGACCGGTAAATTATGTCTCACATGTGTCGCTCATCAGTAATCATGCCACCTAGCCTCGTCCTGCTCGCCACTGTAAACATGATGAATGGCGACTGTAGAGCGGAAAATCACATTTTGGGTGATCTCAACACATTTTCGGTAGTAGTCTACACTTGTTTACCTACTGTGCGGTTACCAGTAGGCGTGGCCTCCTAGGGCAGTGAACCAAGTGCATTCTGGGAGTTGTTGTCTTTCATCCACATAAGCCAAAAATACATTTTCTGTTTTTTCTCAGTCTAGAAAGCTCCAAATTCAAAAATAATTTATCATTTCTTCTACATAAATTACCCATTTTAAATACACATTCGTCTTTCCAGAGGTGGAGTGACCCTTTAAGTGCTAATGCACGTTTTGTTTAGATTTGGCTTATAAAAAACGTGAAACATCCTGATGAGTAAAGCCTAATCACATTTTCAAAAACCTTTTAACAACAGTCCACCCTCTCTGCTTCTAACAATAATCAGCCAGGGCCATGGCTCTCTCCTTCCTTAAAGCTTTGGTACAGGGCTATGATACAGAAAAGTTTGTGTGTGGCCTCTATTGAATGAATCGTGTACCATACAGGTTTAAGGGAACCATACCACACAATGGGAGACGCCTGGAGCCCTTCTTAGTTAGGTTTGTAAGCTCACTAGGATATGCTTGCACATAGAATAAGGCAAAGTAAAAGCATAGTGTAAAGATTAAAAAGTCTATTTTATTTATTATATTTATTATATTTATATTATTTAAATATTCAATTCTTTCCTTCTCTTCCTTCCTTGCTTCCTTCCTTGCTTCCTTGCTTCCTTCCTTCCTTCCTTCCTTCCTTCATTCCTTACCTACCTACCTACCTACCTACCTACCCACCTACCCACCTACCCACCTACCCACTTACCCACCTACCCACCTACCCACCTACCTACCTCCCTCCCTCCCTCCCATCCACCATTCCTTCCTTCCTTCCTTCCTTCCTTCCTTCCTTCCTTCCTTCCTTCCTTCCTTCCTTCCTTCCTTCCTTCCTTCCTTCCTTCCTTCCTTCTCTTACTTTCTTTCCTTCCTTACCTACCTACCCACCTACCCACCTTCCTTCCTTCCTTCCATTCCTTCCTTCCTGCCTTCCTGCCTTCCTGCCTTCCTTCCTTCCTTCCTTCCTTCCTCTTTCCTACCTTCCTCCCTCCCTCTCATCCTCCATCCCTTCATTTCTCTCCCTTCCTTCCTCCCCTCCCATCCACCATTCCTTCCTTCCTGTCTCACTCCATTCCTCTTGTCTCTCTCTCTAGGATAAAAACTTACTCAAGTACAAATGTGCAATTGGATCAAAATATTTGGTCTGCATGCAGAGGACACCCTTCCTCTCTATGCACTCACTTGAATGATTGTGTGGAGATTGCGGTGTCATTCAAGGATACACTCCATGTTGTAACTGCCATATTGCACCATTCTAACCATTGGTTTCCTCATTGTTTGTCAGGACCAGGGCTGAGCTGGAGCATGAAGCAATTATTGATGGCAACCTGGCAACTGAAGCTAATCTCATCATATTGGATACACTAGAAATAATAGTTCAGGTAATGACCTCGACTACTATCAATAACTGTCAATATTTTAAAAGAAGTAACTATTATGGTCTCTCTATGTGCCATGTAGACTGTGTCAGTGACAGAGTCCAAAGAAAGCATTCTGGGAGGGGTTCTGAAGGTCCTTCTCCACAGCATGGCATGCAATCAAAGTGCCTTATATTTGCAACACTGCTTTGCTACACAGAGAGCTCTTGTGTCAAAGGTGAGTAAATGCGGAGCAGGTCAAAGACCAGATTTGTTTTGTTGAGTTTAGACCAGTTTAGCTCCAATCTATGCAATTTTGTGTGACGACTGTACCTTAAATGTTGTACCTTTTTATTATGAAGTGTGACCTCATGTGAAGTCTTAATGTGTGTGTTTAGTTTCCAGAGCTGCTGTTTGAGGAAGAGACAGAGCAGTGTGCTGACCTGTGCCTGCGTCTCCTGAGGAATTGTAGCAGTAGCATTGGCACCATCAGAGCCCATGCCAGCGCCTCCCTATACCTCCTCATGAGACAGAACTTTGAGATTGGAAATGTGAGAAAAACACTCTGTCATAGGCCTTGTCCACACGGACACGGGTATTTTTATAACCGAATTTTTTCCTCCTGTGTTTAAAAAATAAATAAATAAAAAATCCCATTCACATTAAAACGCAAAAACACGTTATCAAGCGTTGTCAAGAGTATAGGAGTATAGGTTATTTTGCCCGATATTTTGGCCAATATTTGCTTGGTTTTTAACCTCTATTTGAAAGATAAAATGTAAAAGAAATGATAATTACTTAACATAGACAAACTTTCTCAACAAAAACATTTTATCCTCTCAAAAAATGTCCTGAAACATGTATTTTTGGTTTGTTTTATTTGTTGACGGACAAAGACAAATGGACATAAATTAATTATCACAAAAAACGAGAAAAAAAACTTTAAATGATTTAATTTTATTATATTTTATTTAATGTAACTTCTAACAATAACGTATTTCACTAGTACATTACTGTTGAATGACGAAAACAACCACCAGATGGGAAAATGATATTTTACAAAAACTTTAAATGCACCACAACGCCGCTGTTGGACCTTTTAGTCTACAGTGAAATAATCACACTTTACACTGTTTGGCCAGCATTTTAACCATTTTTTAATCCAGCTACTAACTGACGGTCAGTGTTGTGCCTGAACGCGTTCAATGAACGATGGCCACGTTGGCCGATCAGAAGCCTAACAAAAAGTTATTACAGGTTCCGGTAGGCGGATAGGCACACACTCTGACGTTGCAAGGCAAAAACTCCGGTTTTACCATCTAAACGACAACACTGTAACCGGTGTTTCTGAAAATCTGGCAGGGGGTTTTAAAAATGTTCGCTTTCAGTGACCTGATACTGCTTTTCCGTGTGGACGAGGCCATAATCCCCATAAATATTAGTATACTGTGCGTGTACAATTCTGTACAGCAGCATGTTGTACATATAGCACGTGTACATAATAACCTGTATCAGTCTAAATGTGTATATCTGCTGAGTTGTTTATAGATTTTTTTTTCATACACTACCATTAAAAATTTGTTCATTGTATTCTAAATAATTAAATAGACATGTATAAACTGATATATTTGTTACTTTTTTAGTTTATTTATTCTCTTTGTTGACAATATGTGTGTGCCTTTATCTTGTTTGTTCTTTCTCTCTCCTTCAGAACTTTGCACGAGTGAAAATGCAGGTGACCATGTCTCTTTCATCTCTCGTGGGTACATCCCAGAACTTCAATGAGGAGTTTCTGCGGCGTTCTCTCAAGACCATCCTCACGTATGCAGAGGAGGACCTAGAGCTCAGAGAAACCACCTTCCCTGACCAGGTGAAGCTCACAAATCTATTTTCATAATGTACTTACTAGTTCTTGACACAAAGCACTGATTTTTGCTTTGGTTTCAGGTTCAAGATCTGGTATTTAACCTTCACATGATTCTATCGGACACAGTAAAAATGAAAGAACATCAAGAGGATCCAGAGATGCTTATTGATCTCATGTACAGGTACTATACATTAAAAAATTAGCTATTCACTATTATCTGACTTGAGGTAAGTGCTAGCGTGTTAAAAAAAAAAAAATATATATATATATATATACATATATGAATAACTACAAACTAACTATTACTGTCAGTACTGATTGTTTTTTATTATTACTGATAAAGTATACATTACTCTTCAAAAGGCTTTTTTTTCAAAGCTTAATTTTTGATTTTTGATTTTCTTGTTCAAAAAAATGATTTTTCAAATCATCCCATGATCTTTCCGAAATCATTCTACTATGCTGATTTGGTGCTTCAATGTTAATTTGAAGCACCAAATCAGCATAGTAGAATGATTTCTGAAGGATCATGTGACACTGAAGGCTTGAGTAAAGGCTACTGAAAGCTAATTCTATTTTAGATATATTTCACAATATTAATGTTTTCGTGTTTTTTTGTTTTTTGGTGACATGGTAAGCATAATAGACTTTTTTCAAAAACCTTTTGGATGTTTGTATACAGGAAAAAACATTCTTATAATTTTCTAAAATAATGTCATGCAATTTTCATGCAGCTTCAAATGCAGAAACATAAAACAAAATACAATTTACTCCAGTATTTATAGACAAATATCTCATTTCTGTTATGTAGGATTGCTAAGGGCTACCAGACATCCCCAGACCTAAGGCTGACTTGGCTGCAAAATATGGCAGGGAAGCACTCCGAGAGGAATAACCATGCAGAGGCAGCCCAATGCTTAGTACACAGCGCCGCCCTGGTGGCAGAGTACCTCAGCATGCTGGAGGACCGCAAGTACCTGCCTGTGGGCTGTGTCACATTTCAGGTTCCTGCTGCACCCTGTGACAAAGATAATGATGCATCAGTCATTTACTTTTTGATTGTAATTTATTAATGAGGTTTTCTCACACCACAGAACATTTCCTCTAATGTGCTGGAAGAATCTGCTGTGTCAGATGATGTGGTGTCCCCGGATGAGGAGGGTATCTGCTCTGGGAAGTACTTCACTGAGGCAGGCTTAGTTGGGTTGCTGGAACAAGCTGCAGCCTCCTTTTCTATGGTGAGATTTTTACTATGTTGTTTAAAAGACCTCTTATCATGATCTTGGCTACATTTCTAATGGTTTCTTTGATTCATATGTATAATAATATTTAACTTGTTAAATAAGTGTTTAGTATCATATTTACATTTTGGTATATAATCATTTATTTTAATGCATTGTTTTTTTTATTTATTTTTTTTAATACATTTATTTTTACTGATAATTTATCATTTTTGGTCCCACTTTTTTGTGTATTATGTTACTATGTAATATTTCAATTAATCTTTTGACCATACCACAAAACCCACCCTAACCTTACCCGTATATCACATGTCTAAAGACTCCTAACATAAACCTATTTTCTATATATGGAGGTATATTACATCATATTGTTTTATATTGGACATTAGACACTTTTATCATTTATTTGTCTCCAGGCTGGTATGTACGAAGCAGTGAACGAAGTCTACAAAGTGCTCATTCCGATTCACGAGGCCAGCAGGGATGCCAAGAAGCTAGCCACTATTCATGGTAAACTTCAGGAAGCCTTTGGCAAAATAGTGCATCAGGTAAATGCTTTAAAAGGGAGTTTTCATTGTTTTGGATCCTAAAATAAAGACTCTTTTAGCCTCTTGATGCAAGCTGTGAAGCAGTATAAAGGGGATTTCGCACTGGAGGAACCTTTTCATAGTTCCTAGAACTATTGGCGGAAGTACCCATTTTTTGGCGTGATTGCACCACAGGAACTAGGAACGATTTTAGTTCTAGAAACTCCTTTTGGATGAACTAATTTAGCTCCTCCTAATTTAGTGCACGCTGATCTTCCAAACGCACGCAAAACACCAGCACCCTCCATTTAAAAAAATGGTGTAAACTGTGTAAACACACAGATTATAGCCAAAATATTTACTCCAGAAACGAACTCTACGAACATGGAAAATGCTAGATTGGCCTCTTAAAGGGATAGTTAACTTTGAAATTAATTTTTGGTATGTTTTAGCTTACCTCAAGGGCATCCAAGATGTGGGTGTCTTTGTTTCCACAGTTTTTTTCAATTTTGATATTTTAGGTCAAACCGTTCTTGTCTGTCAGTCATATAATGGAGGTATATGGGGTCCACCTCAAAGAGCATGCACAGAGAAGTCCAAATTAAACAGGATTTAATGACTCGTAAATGTAAGTACACGTTGATGGCCTGAGACCCGAAACGAGTTCGTGTGAGAATACTAGTGTTTATATCGTTTTTACCTCTTGTAACCACAGCCACATCCAAGTGATCTGAAAAGCGGAAAGCGCCGGAATTGATTTCTTGCGCGGTTGCGAAAAAAAAATCAACGTTGTCTGTTGATATATCAAAATCGTCTTCCATTGCAATTTCCTGTATATCTAAATATGTTTAGATCTTCACAGTGAAGGGTAACACTTCCGAAATCTCTGTGTAAACAATGAGTGACGTACATGCATGAGAGATCACTTCCAGGGCTTGCCGGCGCTTTTGCAGACAGAAATGCCCTCGCCCTCAAAGTACTTGGATGTGACTGTGATTACAAGAGGTAAAAACGATATAAATACTGTTACGTTTTCTCACACAAACCGCTCGTTTCGTGTCTTAGGCCATCAATGTGTACTTACATTCATGAGTCATTAAATCCTGTTTAATTTGGACTTCTCTGTGCATGCTCTTTGAGGTGGACCCCATATACCTCCATTATATGACTGACAGACAACAACAGTTTGACCTAAAAATATCAAAATTGAAAATGCTGTGGAAACAAAGACATCAACATCTTGGATGCCCTTGAGGTAAGCTAAAACTTATACAAAAATGAATTTCAAAGTGAACTATCCCTTTTTATCCCCAAGGAGAATATCCAATGCAACTTTGAGGGGACCAAGAAAAACACGATTATGTATTGCTGCTCAGTTAGTGACATCGGGCATCAGTCACACGCCAAATGCTAATACTTTCATATACTGTCTACTTTCTTTGTATAACCATTCTATCTAATAATGTATTAGATCGTAAACTAATGAACACGTAGAATGCGAGCACTTTGTGCTCAGGCTCTGACTGGCATTCTCATAAAGGTCACAATAACGCGTGGCTTACGTCACTTCAGAGTTCCTTCTGGTGGTGCGAATGCAACCAGGAAAATTCCTAGAACTACCCAGTGCGAAAGCCCCTTAAGACAACAGGACTTTGTATTTTGTCCTAGTAGTGCAAAGCATCTGCCAGATGTTTAACTTGGCAATATTTTGCTTGTGTACACAGTCGTGATTTATGTGTGACACGTGAAAGAGACCTTGCATTATCAAGACTGCATGTCTCTGTTTATCTCATCTACATTAGAGTGACAGTGAGCATGTGGACTCTTTTTAGTTAGTTTTCTTGGGCATTATGAGTAGTATTCACACTAAGAATGAGAACTATAACGATAACTATATTAGGGGTCCACACCAACGGATGATGATGTTCCGTTCATTATAATCGTCATCTTCCGGTTTAATTGTTCAAGCTCTTTCAAGTCAAATGGACTCTGACTAGCTGTCAATGTTTTGCCATTCTTCAGCTTAAAAATGCTCTGAAAGTGATTCCAACGTTATTGTTCCTGTGATTTTATAGTTGTGGTGTGGACTGCTATTCTCACAGTTCTAGTTATCATTATTAATGTGAATGGGCCTTGCTCATACTGTGCATAGAATTAATGATTTGAACAACTACTCTATCTGTGCTATCGATATAAATGATACCTCAAATTGTGCGGCTGCTTGATGAGAAGTGTGTTTTTTGTGAGCAGTCAACACTAGTTTATACAAAAAAAATCCCAAAGACAGATTGAAAGAGATGACCAGAATGTCATAGAGGCATCAGGTGACCCCTTTTGACCTGGAAACCACACAGAATAACCTAGAAACGGCATAGCAACATGCTTAAAAACAATACATGGACCCTTAGCGTCTGTATAGAAAATCCCTGGGAACCACCCAAAACACTGCATTTAATGAATCCTTGCTGAATAAAAGTATCAATTGTTTTTAAAAAAATCCTACTCTGTGCAAACTTTTGAACAGTAGTGTAGGGTTTTTCAAAAATGATTGTTTCCCACAATGCTTTGCAGTGAGTCTGGGCTTTTAAAGAGGGTGATTGTGACCTGTGAATGTTGATTTGTGTTGTATTCTCTCTGTTATACAGAGCACAGGCTGGGAGGTAGGTGCTAAACTTCATGGTTAATGCTTGGCCCATACGTGCAAGCTGTGGGCGTTTATCATGACTCTATGCTTTGAATTTGACCCATTAACATTTTTATGGACGTTTTCATTTCTTCGTCCATCCCTCCATCTCTCTTTCCATGGGACTGCTGTCAGTGGTGTGTGGGCAGCAGCATCCCTCTTCTCATCTTCCTCTCTCTCCCTCTCTTTTATTTTTTAAGGAAAAAGCGATGTTAACATTGTCAAATTTGACAGGCCATGCATGGGAGCCACTGTGAACACTAATAACAGATTTATTCACGAATGCCTCATTTCACTTCCTCATCCATCTGTCTCATCAGCACTGTCATGTCTTATGTCTCTCAAAAGCACAGGGTTCGATTTATGCGAGATATGTAGATGACCTTGAAGGATCGGTTTGCCCAGAAATGAAAATTCTGTCATAATTTTCTCACCTTCATGTCATTTGCCAAACCTGTATGACTTTTATTTGTGCCCTGAAACATAAAAGGAGATATTTTGATCCTGAATAATATACTGGTTTCTTCATGCAACTGGAGTTGGAGCTATCAGACTTTAAATAGGACATAAAAAAAACATAAAAGTGGTCAATATGACTCATGCTCTATATTCCAAGTTTTCTTAATTTATAAAATGAGCATGAGACACAAAAGCTTTGAAAGCTTAAAAAGTTTACCTTCGGGGCTGCATTCCAAGCATTTTAAAGGCATGCTTGGATGTATCCTTTGCTGACTTTTGACCATAGTCCTGTTGGTTCCATTCTGTGACAGTTTAGCAAAAATGTAAAAAGATGCCGTCTAAAAGTTGTGTTTGGTGGTCAGTTTGTATGTAAATGTATGTTTTTGACCAACATTTTCCACTTTTGATGCCATTTCTAGTGAGAAATTACTAATTTAGTTATTACATATTTGCTTATCACCAAGCTTGATTTTATTTGGCTTTTAGATCATTAAATCTTGGAATATAATCACTTTATGACAATTTAGTAGTGTTTTTTCCCCTTAATTTGGAGTTTGACGGCAACATCAACAGACATTTATAGAATGCAACAATCAGTTTCCAGAAGTACAATCCCATTAATTTTTTTGCTTACATTTATTTGTTAATGATAACCTATAAAACGTTAAAGACAAACATACTGTGAACTCTGAGGTTGCAAATGGATAGCTTTCAGTTCACATTATTTTACTTATTTTAACCTTCAAATGGTCTTCGTTTCATGTTTACACTTCTGGGCTTCTGGGTCTATTCGACCCCAACAGTTAATTGAGTAATTGTACAAAAAAATATATAAATTTTTAATCATACAAATAATATAGCATTTTTTTTGGTTACTTCTCATCTATTCATTAATACGGTGTTTTTGGAGATATAAAGTACTTTTGTATCTATATATCACACAATTCCTCAACTACACCATTAGCTTGCATATGAATTTTTTTCTAAGCATTTATGCTCTAGTACTAGGCCTTCATTTCTGAGTAAACATTTATTTATTCTTTTTTTTGACACATGAAGAAAATATATTTAGTTCATTTTCACATTTCCCATTCAATATGGGGTCATATTGACCCCGTAGACCAGAAGTGTAATTTTTTTTTTACATAACTTCAGAACAACTGAATCAAGCCCAGTTTTTTGTGTGTGTATAGATAGATAATGTATGAAAAGGCACAAAAATCTTATTCCACTGAGATGAAGGGAACCCTTTTTTTATAAAGTAAAAGTCGATTTGGGTCCGCATAGACCCCATGACCTGATTGAGGTTTAAGAACTAATTGTGTTTAACAGCTGGATTCCTGTTATGCAATTCAACTTGTTGCTGGTTGGTTTAGTTCAGGGCATATAATGCTTTAATAGACATTTTTTCTTCTTTTTTTTAAATCCCTATGAGAAAATTATTAGGAAAATGCTTCTGAAAACCATAGTTGCTAAAATAGTGGGCGGGCACTGTTGTGCTTTATATGGAAAATAGCAACCAGTATGTCTTCAACAAATCATCTTTAGTGTTCCATGGAAGAAAGAACGTCATACAGGTTTGAAATGACATGAGGGTGGGTTAACAGTGACACGATTATCAACTTTGGGGTATGTCTTTAGCAAATGAAGAATAGCATGAATTAGGGACAGGGGCTTCTTAGAAAATATCAGAACAATTTTGGTATCTTGGTAAATGATGTGGTTTTCTTCTTCTAAAGGGTCATGTCCTGGTGATCATCAGTTTAAAACATCTATATTCATGTGCTGAAAGTGATAACCTTCTCTTTATATGAGCTTTTGTTTCATTGCAAACTAAATCGACCCCTGAGTTTCTCATTTACTCCAACATGTTTGTATACTAGTATTAATCTCACTTGATTATTTGCATGGCAGCGAGTCAACAAAACCTTCATATTTGCAGCATTACACCAGGAATGCACTGTCTCCTAATTGTCTATTTAATAAAGACCCTTTAGTGCACTTTTCACTGCCTGCTTCTTCCCCATCGCATGTTTATTGTTGGGTTTTAGTCTTTGTGTGTTTGTGTGTTTCTTTGTAAAGTAATGATTTATGGAGTTTGGTAGTATTGCTGTTTGTTTTGTGTGTATGTGTTTTGTTTAGCTTTTCAAAGAGTTTCTCGGTTTCCTGATTAAAATATGTTCTGTTCTCTCCTTTTTTATTTCCCTGGTTGCTGACCCCTCCTCTTCCCACTTTAATTATTGTGTCTTGTGGTAAGTTCATAGTTTGAGGGTTTATTTCTGTAGCTTTTATGATCACAATGAACCAGAGACGGGCTGAACCATCTCAGATACCTTGTAACCAGGCCCACACAGAATCTGAACCCCAAAACTTTAGATTTCTACAGAATTGGAACACACAGTTTTGCACATCCTTTACCCCTTACATTTTTGTTTATACATTATTTTGATATAATGATAATTTACTCACCCCCATGTCATCCAAGATGTCCATGTCATTCTTTCTTCAGTCGAAAGAAATTAAGGTTTTTAATAAAAACATTCCAGGATTTTTCTCCATATGATGCACTTCAATGGGAACCAAACGGTTCAAGGTGCAAAACTCAAGGTGCAAACTGCAAACTGTTCAAAGGGCTTTTAATGATTTCAGATGATGAATAAGGGTCTTATCAAGCAAACGATCCCTCATTTAAACGAACCTTTTCCAGAGTCAACTCGTTCATTTTGTTCGTTGAATGAACCAAATTACACTGAAAAAAGATTTGTTCATTTTGATAAATGAGTTCGAACAGGAGAGTCACGAACACGCATCACAGAACAGAGCAAGGTGAGCATTTGAGCATATAAAACAAACTCTAAACGTTATTTATTTTTTTTTAAATGACCGATCATTTTGCTTGATAAGACCCTTATTCATCGTCTGGAATCGTTTAAAGCCCTTTGAACAGTTTGCACTGAAACTGTCTTTTGGACCCCATTGAAGTGCATTATATGGAGAAAATCCTGGAATGTTTTCATCAAAAACCTTAATTTCTTTTCAACTGAAGAAAGAAAGACATGGACATCTTGGATGACATGAGGGTGAGTAAATTATCAGCAAAAGTTTGTTTTTTTTAAGTGAACTACTCCTTTAACTAATGTTTCCATCTAGACTTAATGATAACTTATGATTTAATGTGTTTATTACCATTTTGAACAGCTTGTTATAATCTGAACCAAAGAACGTAGTTATGGTAGTATTTTTGTGTTACTTCTTCAGGAACTTATAATAAATGGGATATATTACACAAATGGACATTGGAATTTCATGTCTTGCTAAAAACTGACCGAAGTCTATTCAGACTTTTGTTTTATTGTTTTATTAGCACAATCTGATCATTGGCTGTATGTTTGGTCTGCTTTGGTTCAGCCCTTATCTGCACTTCCCTGTTTGTAGAGCACTCAAGACATGTTCCCGGCTTTTTTACAAATACAAACACCATTCCTTTTTTTTCTTCTGACTCTGTCACTCAAGTACACTAATTCTGACATTCTATTTCTATTGTCATAACTATTTCAGTCTGGCGTTCTGTATTAGGCCACAGCAGCACGTTAACTTTCTGACAAGGAGCTTGCTACAACCTAAATGTTCTCTTTTGTTCCATTCTTTCTCTTCTTTGGAGTACAGTTGCTTACTTACTGTTTAAGGACATGAGGTTTTCTCAGGTCTTCCTCCTGTTATGTCCACCTTTGCTTATACAGTTTTTAAAGAAAGGTCCAACTTTGTTTTGAACTGCTTCTTGCACCACTATCCACAAGCTTGGCTCAAACTCTCATGTATTTTAGTTAGATTTTGTCTGATATGGATGTCTCACTTTCTTAGCTACTACTTCCTAAAAATATCAAATAAATACTGCATACATATATACTGTTCAAAGGTTTGGTGTTGGCAAGCTTTTTTATGTTTTTAAGTATCTTATGCTCACCAAGGCTGTGTTTATTTATTTGAAAATACAGTAAAAACAGTAATATTGTTTCTAGGGATGCACAATATATCGGCCAGCATATCGGTATCGGCCGATATACAGTTTGTTCATTTTTAATGTTATCGTTATCGGCCTGGTAAGAAAATGTGGCCGATATATTAAAGCCGATAAATAATGTATTATTCCCTTCAGCTGAGACACTTGTTGAGAACTGTTGATGTTTTTGAATTTCTTGAAATATGATTGAAATCTCTTCAAAAAATGAAAATCTGGTTCGGGACAACATGTGCAATGCAAATCTGTCATATCGGCTATACAACACTATAATGAGAACATCATTATAATCGTGCACTTGGGACATGGATTTAATTAAAAGACTTTTGTATTTGTATTCAGGCTCTCAAAATTAGAAAAAATATTCGATTTTAGTTTATTGGCCGATATATCGGTTATCGGCTTTCAAATATTAAGAATTATCGGTTATTCGGTATCGGCCAAAATTTTAATATCGGTGCATCCCTAATAAATTTCAATTTAAAAATAACTGTTAATATATTTATTATGTAACCTGTTCCTGTAATGGCAAAGCTGAATTTTCCGCATCATTACTCAAGTCTTCAGTATCACATGTCAGCCTTCAAAAATCATTCTAATGTGCTGATTTTGCGCTCAAGACACATGAAATAGACGAAAATGTTTTTACTGTCACTTTTGATCAATTTAATGCATCCTTGCTAAATAATAGCAAGAAAAAAGCCTTGCTGACCTCAAACTTTTGAATGGTTGTGTAAAATTGAGAAACAATATCTGTAAAAATAAATAAATAAGTGAAGGTAAAGGGGAATAGAAGCTAACCTTTTGCTTGCTATTTTTTTGGAGGTTGCAAAATATTCTCAAATATAGTTGATGTTTGTACTATAACAATACTATATTAGTGTCTGTGTTTTCCTGTATTTCTCTGTTATATGCTTGCATAATCATTGCCAGTGTTGAATGCAGGTTATTTATGTAAACATGTTCCAAACGATGTTTACATTGTTGTTGTCACTTGATAACTTGCTGCCAAGAGAAAATGTTGTGTTTGCATTATTGAACTTTACCTTTCTTTATGAGTAACTGTTTTGCAATGTAAAGCCATGCACATCAACATGACTATCAACAGACTTTATGTTTGTTATGTTATCTAGCGTTTTGAAATGGTAGCTTTAACTGACAGCAGATTAGTAACTGACGCATTTGTTTGTTTCAGGATGGAAAGCGAATGTTTGGCACCTATTTCAGGGTTGGTTTTTATGGTTCTAAATTTGGTGACTTGGATGAGCAGGAGTTTGTATACAAAGAGCCAGCCATCACCAAGCTAGCAGAAATCTCACATCGACTTGAGGTACAAGACGGCGTTTGCATTGGAATTGTTTGCATGGGTGCATTTTCTTCTTCACGTGTTTTAGTAGAGTGATTTGACTGTTATTGTCTTAATTCTCAGAGTTTCTATGGCGAAAGGTTTGGTGAGGATCAAGTGGAAGTCATTAAAGATTCCAATCCAGTCGACAAGTGTAAATTGGACCCAAATAAGGTGCGTTATGGTGCAAAATGTGTTTATGGAAATCAAACTATAATACTTTGCACAGAGAATAATATCTCTTTTCTCTCCATCTCAGGCCTTTATTCAGATCACTTATGTTGAACCGTATTTTGACACTTATGAAATGAAGGACCGCATCACTTACTTTGATAAGAACTACAACTTGCGGCGCTTCGTGTACTGCACGCCATTCACACTCGATGGAAGAGCTCACGGTGACCTGCATGAACAGTTTAAACGAAAGACCATCCTCACTACCTCCCACGCTTTCCCTTACATCAAGACCCGCATCAACATCATCCACAAAGAGGAGGTAACTCAAACACGCATGTTTCTGTAGGCTTATTCATGCTCGGCTAAAATTATATGGAAGCTATGAAAACATTTTTTGGGTTGTGGAAAAGGACTCAAGGTCTAACTAGGACCAAGGAGCAGGACCGGAGCACAGAACTTTTAATTTATTTATTAGTATAAAATGACCAATGTTTTGATGCACATGCGTCTTCTTCAGAGTCAAACAGTCAATGGCAACAATATAGAGAATTTAGAGAGTCATAATTCAAGAAATTGGCCACAGGCCTAGGTGGGTGTGGTGCAACAATTATCCAATCTAATACAAGCACTCAAGTCTTTGAATAAATAAATAAATAAATAAATAATAATAAATACTAATAAAAAATAGAAAAGAGAAAAAAAGTTTTTTTTTCTATTATTATTATTTTTAATTTATATTTTATTATTTATTTTTATTTTTAAAATGTATTATTTTTTTATTTTTTTCAAAGACTTGAGTGCTTGTATTAGATTGGATAATTGTCTCAAGCTGACTAGCTGAAGACGTTACTATACCCATTAATAGACACTGTACTTTACAATGAGCTCTGTTAAAGGGCTAAATATGGCATTTATTTGTTCAACAAAATGCCCTTCTCACTGTTAGAACAAATCAAAAATGTGATAAAAATAAAATAAATAAATAAATATATATATATATATATATATATATATATATATATATATATATATATATATATATATATATATATATATTTATTTTTACAAAATGTTAAATCCCTTAGTTTTCGCCATCTATGAAAAGCCAGGCCAATGTTGATTCTTGTTTTATTACAAGCGCTGTCATATTCTCTTTTAGCCAGCAGGCTCTCCTGTTTTTTGTTTTTTTCTCTTAAACGGGTAATTTCCCTAGAGATTAAGCATGTTCCATATCAACCTTTCTTTTTGTCACAACAATGTATGTAAATGGACCATTTTTTGTGCATTCATGGATATGACAAGACATCGCACGGGTGAATTATGTATTTGCGCATATTTCTAGCAA
Source organism: Hybognathus amarus (assembly GCA_030378365.1). Lineage (NCBI taxonomy): Eukaryota > Metazoa > Chordata > Actinopteri > Cypriniformes > Leuciscidae > Hybognathus > Hybognathus amarus. Next base: position 91,567 of record JAQIUQ010001802.1, on the reverse strand, counting down.
AAAAAACAAACATTCCGGTTTAAAATATAAACGCTTATAACAGGCTGAACCATAGTGAATCAGGGTAAGACAAAAACACATTTTGAAAGAAAGATTGATGATGTATTGACTCGTTATTTAAATTTAGCTTCAAAATTTTCGATCAAAAAAGTTACTGTGTAGTACCTTTAAGGAAAGATTCTAAGACATTGATATTTGCTTTTCAGATCATCTCCACACCCATTGAAGTAGCAATTGAGGACATGCAGAAGAAGACACAGGAACTGGCCTTTGCCACTCATCAAGACCCATCTGATGCCAAAATGCTACAGATGGTTCTGCAGGGGTCTGTTGGCACCACTGTTAACCAGGTGACTCCTTGGGCATATTCACTAAATAGTACATATGCAATATAATAACTGACGAGCAGCTTGAGACAAACAGTGGCACTGACATATTTTAAGATATGCAAGTGCTAGTTGCTTCTAGTTAAAACAGCTCAAGCGTGCATTTTAGTCTGGGACTAGGCTTAAGCCTTGTCTGTGAAATCAGGGATTTACGACACAGTAACAGTATAAATAACCATACAATTAATTGCTGGAAATCCAACCTCCAGATGTTTTAATATATTGCATTACTATGTAACAGTGCTAGCTATTTGATGAATATAGTAACTTAAATACTTTAAGAATGAAAGACTTCAGAGCTCATTTTATTACATTTATTTGTTTGGAACCTGATAGACAGGCATGAACTAAATATACACAACAAATTAATTATAAATTTGAATAATAATAGTTTTTCAGTTATTTGTATCAAATGTCCATTACTGCACTGCCAAATATCAGTGCGAACTTTGTGATGGTCAGTGGTCAAGTGAGTAAATAATTTGAAAATTTCTAACCAACGTGTGTATTCTCTTCAGGGCCCTCTTGAGGTGGCCCAGGTGTTTCTGTCCGAGATCCCAAGCGATCCTAAACTCTACCGGCACCATAATAAACTGCGAACTGTGCTTCAAAGACTTTACTAAGAGGTTTGATTCAGATGCTCTAACTCTATTTACATGGACCGCATTAGTCCAACTATTGACCCAAAGTATTTCAGTATATTGAAGACATGTATACACTATAATTAAACTTTTTTTGTATCACATCAATCAAGAAATACAGCATAGTATATAAATGGGATGATGTTTACATAGTATACTATAGATGATGCCATTAAATTGAACTATTATCCTAAAAATAGTTGGATAATTGCAGTCCGTGTATGGTGTTATGGATGATGATTTAGACAAATGCATTATTTTAATTGTTAAATGATAACACAATTAGAACTTGAAATTGCCTACAATCAACCTTCAATTACCTCCTCAGATGTGAAGATTCCCTTCGCAAAATAAGAGTCTGATTGGTCCGGACCAGAAAGAGTATCAGAGGGAGCTGGAGAGGAACTATCACAGACTGAAAGAAGCTCTGCAGCCTCTCATTAACAGGAAGATCCCACAACTCTACAAACCTGTGTTACAGGTCAACTCACACAGGTCAGACAATACAAATGATGTGAAAAGATTTTAGGAATGTATATTGCAACTGATAAACTAGCTTATTGCAGAAATTTGGTTTACCAAACTATATTGTTTGAATGAATAACGGTTGGAGCTTCCCATTGCCGATAGCACCTTTAGGCCTTAATATACGGTGGCCCAGTAGTGCACAATACAACGGAATTTAAAAAAGCAAACATAAGTTTACAACAAAATTAATCCACAAAACAACATAAATGAGACATAACACAACGGAAAATGTATAACACAATGGAATAAGCCGCAACACAACAAAATAAAGTCGGCAAACAGCGGAAATGAGACATAACACAACGGAAAATTAACAACACAATGGAAATAAGCCGCAACACAACAAAATAAAAGCGCAATACAAAGGAAATGAGACATAACACAATGGAAAATTAACAACAGAAATAAGCCGCAACATAACGAAATAAAACATTACACAATCGGTAATAAGCCGCAACATAACGAAATAAAGCGCAACTCAAACGAAATGAGACATAACCCCACGGAAAATTAACAACACAACGGAAATAAGCAGCAACACAATGAAATAAAGTGCAACTCAAAGGAAATGAGACATAACACAACGAAAAATTAACAACACAACGGAAATAAGCTGCAACACAACAAATAAAGTGCAACTCAAGGAATGAGACTTAACACAACAGAAAATTAACAACACAACGGAAATAAGCCGCAACATAACGAAATAAAGCACAACTCAAAGGAAATGAGACACAACACAACGGAAAATCAACAACACAACGGAAATAAGCCGCAACATAACGAAATAAAACATTACACAGCGTAAATAAGCCGCAACATAACGAAATAATGCTGCAACACAACGGAAATGCTCCTGACCACTAGAGGGCTTTAGAAGTGTGATAAAGTTAGTTTTCAATGCCACTGTTTTAAATCTGAAAAATATATCAATACCAGTTAGTTAACAGTATGTAGCTAACCATTGCATATCGACATTTATTAATTTAAAAATCACCTACATGCATTATAGCTGCATATTTATATGCTAGAATGATTTGACTCACTTCCACTGCACATGATCCCTAAAGGGAACGTCTGTCAATTCCACCAAGTTGTTAAAACGTAAAATTTGTATTCATTAAAATTACTTTTAACTTTCAAAAGCAGACATGTTCAAAATCCAAAGCTTAATTGTATTGGTAGTTGACTGACTTAGCCTACGACTGCTGACTTTTTTTCAAATACCTCCCTTAATCTATTGCATAATTGTTGTTCTCTTACGAGATTTTCTCTCTAATTGCGTAAGCTAGCTTACGTTACAGGAAAGATTCATCTTTTCTGAGATATTGAAGTCAAAAAATTATCCTTCATTTTGTATCGATTGTCAACGCAGTGCAGCAGCTGGTGAAATTGTGCCAATACCTTCCTGTAATTCTGCAATTTACCAAATGTTTTTTTATTTTTATTTATTAAATTATATTATAATAAATTCTATGTTTTAACCACTTGGTTGAATTGCCAGACGTTCCCTTGGGGATCATGCACGGTTGTAGTGCGTCTAAGCATTCTCGAGTATAAATATGCAGCTATATTTCATGCAGGTGGTTTTGAAGTAAATTTTATGTCGACATACAATGGTTACATACTGTTAAAACTAATCGTGGTATTGATATATTTAGACCAGACTGCTAGTGACTCGGAAAACTAACTTTATGGCGCTCCGAGAGCCCTCTAGTGGTCGGGAGACATTTCCGTTGTGTTGCGGCTTTATTTTGTTGTGTTGTACATTTTCTGTTGTGGCTTAATTTCATTTTGTTGTAAACTTATGTTTGCTTTTTAAATGTTGTTGTATCATGCACTACTGGACCACCTTATTCACATTTTAGTAATACACCAAGCCAAAGTCGAAGAGTTTATTTCATTCCAAAGCAAAATTGTCGTTTAAATTGTACATTTACATATTGTGAAATTAATGAATTCAGTTATTGTGAATCAAAATCAAATTACAATCAGGAAATTGACTCTAATACCCAGATTTATTTAGTGAAATGTAAACGAGTATCTTTTAAGGCCACATACAGGTCAACGGCAATGAGCGATAGTTGGTTAATCATAAGGGATGACATGATTGTCCTGAAAGCTGTGGGTGTTTTGAACGCATTTAACCTCTTTGTTCCACTTTAACAAGCAGCAAAAGGACGGCTTGATAAGGTAGCCAAGGTTGTTTGAAAGGATTTTTTTATTTACTTTTTTTTTTACCATTAAAATAACTTTTGGTTCCTCATGAACTTTTTATCTTCTCCTCTTTCATAACATTAAGCTTTTATTTTTCTTTCAGAGACTCTTTTAGCAGAATGAGCCTTCGCAAGCTAGACGTGTGAAGACTGAAGACATAAAAAGAACATGCAATTTTATTTATTTGTATATATCAATCTTCCTCACCCCATCAGTGTTTTTGCCATAAAGTAAAAGAAAAACGTTGAGTGTTAAGGTGACTGGTACATCGTTCCAATTTTGTATTAACAAAATTGCCTGTTACATGATCATATGAACTGATGGTGAATTTAGCATATAATGTGTCAAACCTATAATCAATTCCTGTGTGCACTTTTTTTAAGTTAAGTTTTTTTTACTTCATCCCAATGTATTTTTAATAGTCACAGTACAACTTAAGAGTTTATTTAATCCTCATGGAAAAAGCAAAAAAGGCATTTTTTCAGCATTATGTACCTTTTGTTTACCTTAAATATTTTACTGAAATAAATAACTCTAATAGCAATTCCAGTGTGGTCGTGTTAAAGAAACTGCACCCAAAGACATTTTTATATGCTGGTGTGGTAAATAATAATCTACATAACCAGTAATAGAAAATATTTTAATTTCACCTCCCTTCTCAAATACACAACAGAATGCCAAGTAGTGATTCTCCATGAAATATTTTATTTATTGCTCTACATAGATATCTAACTGTAATGACATGGAAAAAGGAGAAAAGCTTCTTAAGACTGGACTGAGGTATGGCCGATAAACTATAAAAATAGAAAAATAGGTCACTTTATCCTGCGGTCATTTATAGGCAATCAATACTCTGTACTTTAAAAGTAAACCACCTCTTAAACTAAATTTGATTCTCTGTGCAAATAGTCAAATATTAGACCATAACTGCAGCGGGGAACAAAACATTGCCTGTGCCTTCCAATATCAAAACTTAAAAGACTAACATGGAATCTACTTTGGATTTGTAAGCCATTAATAATAGCCTCCAAACGAGGAATGTAAAAATTTGAATTCATACTCAGACAAACCCAAACAAGCACAAATAATTGATCTTTAAAAAAAATATATGTAAAATCTTTTGTGTTATTCACTACAGCTTCGAGGGAATGCTTAAATGTACAGGAAAACTGTCACATGCACTACTATAAGTGCCAAGGTGCATTTGAAAAGCAAATGACAGACTCACTGAACAAGAGAAAAGAGCAAAGTACAAAAACTGTAAAAGAGAGGAGGGGGGGGGTGGCAACAAATGTCATAGCCTTGAAAGTTTCACATTGGTTTTCCACTGACACTTGTCACACAAACGCATGTATAAACTAACATCCTGACTTGCTTTTCCATTTACCTGCAAATGTAATTTCATAGTCCATGTCTTAAGGGATAGTTCACCCAAAAATCAAACTTCTGTCTGTAATTACTCACCCTCATGTAGTTCCAAACCCACAAGACTTATGGAGGAGTGAGAGCTTTCAGATTAAATAAAAAAAAAACATCTTAGTATGTTTTGAAGATGAACAAAAGACTTATGGGGTTGGAAAAACATTAGGGTGAGTAATTAGAGACATAATTTTCATTTTTGGGTGAACTATCCCTTTCATTGTAACTGTAACTGTGAGGAGTGTCCATTTCCAATCACCTATTATTACTGAGATACTCTCTGTAGAACAGCAGGTAGGGCGTAGAGGTGGAGCACGTCTCAGGAGAACAGGCTCGGAGGAAGTCCTCTTCATCAAAGAGTCTTACTTCGGAATCATCAAACAGCATCCACTTTCCCTCAAAGTCCAAAAGGTTTCGCAGAGCGAGGTCAAAACTCACCTGGGTCTCGTCGCCCATAGCATCAGCTCCCTCTTCCTCAGTCTCTTTCTTCACAGTGTTCTGAAGCGGAGTACCGGTGGCACGACTGGAAGCCTTCTCTGGATTGGTTTGCTTGCCGTTGCTGAGCTCATAACTGGTGACGCTCCTCTGTCCCCCTAAAAGCCCAACACCCTCAGAGCTCCTCTTGCCTCCTGCTTTGCCGGACATGCTGTTTGTCGAACTGGCTCTTGCCACATTGCGGCCCCTGCCGGACAAGCTGAAAGACACCTCGCCATCATCGTAATCTGTTTGAGGTGCCTCCAGTTTCTTCTGTTTCAGGTCTTCCTCTGTGTCTTGGTCTTGCTCTTCATCCTGAGACTGTGGCCTGAGATTGGTGCGATGGAGATCCATCATGCGGATGTAAGTGGTGTAGTGACCACTGCTGATGGTTACTCCGCTGTGCATGACCACCGCGAAGAGCTCGTAGTGATGGCTCTGGTCAGGAGAATCAGGTCGAGTGCACCACTCGTGCAGTGAAAGTTTGAGAGGGGTCTGCAGAGGTGTGTTCACCTTGGAAAGGCCAGCATAAGGGTCCATCCTGTTAAAAGAGAGAAGAATTAACTTCAAAGACAGAATGAAATACGTGTCTACCTCCTGACTTTACCTCTTGCCCAGTTATGCTAACCCATCCCAGAAATTCCCATTTTTTGAATGCGCATTGGAGAATTAAATGTGTTTCCATTATAGTTTATGTACATGTTTTCTTATGAGATAAAAAAAAGACTCATGGGAGCTGTTCACTGTGCCCTTCAAGGCTTTCAGTAGTTAAAAGAAATAGATTAAGCTCTAAAATCAAACAAGAGTACATACTCGGAGCCATTGGCAGCAAAGCATTTCAGGTGGATTGTTACAACTTCTGGTGTTTTATCAAACAGAAGACTTCTCTCAGCTTCGGTGTAGTGATGACAGGTCTCACAGAAATATTTATCTTGACCCACAATCCGCTCAACAGATGCAAATTGAGATATGGCCCACTTGAGAGTTTTCAGATCAGGCTTGGGATCTGGAGAAACTGCAAAGGAAGGATACAGTTAGAGAGTGTTGACTGATGGACACAGACACAGATGGATTTGAATGCTTTCAATGAACTCACTCTCAGAACTGGAGTCAGGGGAGCTGGTCTCATCCTCTTGCACAGGTACGCTGATATCTTGAAAGTCCTCTCTCCTCTCTGTGAAACACTCACATTCCAGACAGCGTGTCCGCAGCACCAGCTGACCCTGGAACATCCACTTCAGCACATCCAGGCCTGATAGATCTAATCATACAAAGCAATGCTTGTAGTTATTGATCACAAATACATACATTTACTTAATATATACAATTGTATTTTTTGTTAAAGTAACATTTCATTGCAGTTCTTCAAAACATTTTTTTGTAGAGACAATTTGTCAGTGAATAGTAAAGATTTTCTGTTTCTAAAAAAATCTGGATAGAAGATACCAAGACTAAGATATTTACCTTCACTCTTTCCCCAGACTCTGTTTAACATCTTGAGTTCTGCTCTCGTTCTCAGATGCATCCTTCTCCTGCTTCTCTTGGACACTACAATCGGATTTCTTCTTGATTTCCCCTTTCCCTCCTATGTGTGAAGTAATTCGTCCCATGCTGCGGAACTTCGAGAAGATGCTAGGCTGCTTCCAGATGGTTTTAACCAGCCAAGCTTCCCTTTCCCTTGTCCTCTTCCCCACCTCTTTGGGTGAACTGTCATTATTCTCTTCCTCTGTGGTGCTCCCTCTGTCCTTTTCTTGCTCTTTTTCCTCTCGCTCCTCTGCTACATTCTTGTGGTTAGTTTCCGAACTCTCTAGTGGTTATGTCACTGGAGGACTTGCGCTTAGAGCGGGTCATAGGCGCATTTTCCTCATTTTTCTTTGACTTGCTTTGAGATTTTGGCTTCTTCTTAGCATTGCCTGCTTCTGTGTCACTCTTTCTCTTTCCACTCAGCTGGCTGTCTGAGCTCCCATCATCCTCGTTGGTGGTCTCCTCTGTTCCATTGCTCATTGTGCTCTCCTTCTGGTTGTCTATTTGCTCTTTTTTGATAGCGTCACATGCCTCCTGGATATTTGCAAGGATGCACTGCAGTACTTCCTGTGCATCATGTTGTAAGTAACCCTCATACATTGGATTGAGCTGCCTGTAGAGGAGAAATCAAACTGGTTTGTCTAGAAACTCATTAAAGCCAAGGTGACGGTGGCAAGAAACTCAACGAGATGTTTAAATCCTTTTTCAATGTTGTTTAACGACACTATGTCATTACCTGAGCGTGTTAAGTAGCTTGCGGGGCGGTGTGGCAAGCTCTCCGTCGCTGTATTTTTCAGGGTTAAGCAGGAAGCTGGATTGCAGCTGTTCCACAGAGGAGATGAGGCTGTGGAAACTGCCCAGAAGCTCCATGGGAACAGGTAGGGCATTCTCTCCAGAGTCCCCCTGATAACATCAAACATGCAATGTTTATTGAAATCAGATAGTCAAGGCAGCAATATTACTATATTATTTTCATGTATCCAATTAACTAATTTAGTACATTCATCAAATTGTTTATCCAATTTAAAAAATTAGATATTTTTTCTAAATTAGGGCTGTGGCGGTTAGGCCTGTCGTGAATCAAGTAATCGTACGATTAAAAAAAATGAGCTCGATAATTTTTCCGGGTGCGATGATTGCCATTTGCATGCTTGTTTGTTTTCAAAACAGAGGCTAGCTAGACTCATCCGCACACTAACCCCCCACCCCCAAATCCTTCTTGTCGGTTATTGGCTGGAATACTTTGTTATGTTTCGTGGTGCGGGTTGCCCCAGTTTTTTTTTGTTGCCGTTTGTGGAGTCTACAGAGCTGTCTACAGAGACCGCATTTTTTTACAGCGTGTTCAGGGAACAGGCCAGTAGCACCTCACTGCAGTACACAAGATCCAGGGGCGGAGTTGGATCCAGATCTGAGGGGTGGAGCTGGGTAGGTTTAGGTATATGCAAGGTGGGAGGAGTTGGATTTGGATCCGACTCCTCCCCATGGGAATTTCATGTTCTGCAGTGAGAACCATCTCAGAGAAGGCAGCTAGCGGATAGTGAGATGTTTGCTGTATGTGACCAAAAATATTTTGGCCTAAAAACCGTGTGACATTGCTTAGAGCACCTTTAATCTATTGGTAGAGATTTATGTCTACAAGCAATGCAAAGCAAAATGTCTCTTGAAAGATGAAATTTAAGACCCACCTCATTTTTGCCACCATCTTCTTGCTGTTGGTCTTTCAGCTTAGCCAAATGACACAAAGATTTGATGGCCTCTTAAAACCAGGACAGTAATACAAGACCTGAAATTTGTAAGAAGGGTAAACTCTGTTTAATTAGATTAGATTGAATAAATCAACATAAAGTATAGTGATCTATACTAGGCTGTTCAAAAACGCATTCATCTGTGGTATCTTGCCTTAAGAACAGTGTTATGAATAAAACATTAGCAAGTAAACTGAACAGCATACCTGAAGGATACTATTCAGATAGCAGGTGTTCCCCAAATTATTAAGCCCTACAAAGGGCGTCAGGCTCTCTTGCTTCTCACCAGTAAGAGGAGATGGAGGGCAAGGCATTGGCACAACCTGGTCATGACTTGAGGGGGAAAGTGGGAAAAGTTAGGAAAAATAATATGGTTCAACATAATCCATATTTGATAGCTCAATAACAACATGCCATACTTGGTAGTTTCTTCTGGTTCAGCGGCACAGCTATCTTCTGCTGGGGGCTCTGAGAAGTCCAGGGCTCGTTTGGTGTCTTTCTTCTGGAAGAACTTTAAAGAGAGTTTGCTTTTCTTCACAGGACTGCCCGCTGCAGCCACCACTCCACCTTCACTATGCAGCCCCGGCATTTTAACTATTCACTAAAGAAGATAAAATTAAAGCGAATGTCATAAACGTAACGCACTCCCTCAAAATATTGAAGACAAGCCGCGAACCGCGTGAGAACCTTGGGCTCAGATTGCCCTGATAAAATACTAGAAGCTGATCTGCTGTAAATAACTTAAACTATCAAACTTTTATCCATATATAATCGTTTAATGTTTAATATTCGCGTCACACTGTCTCGAAATCCGTAGTGTGATCATTATTAATTCACATGTATGAAGACATAACTTATAGCAGTGTGGCTAACGTTAACCGTGGCGGCCCAGCCCACACAACATGCACGTTCATTTTTACATGAGTACTTCAGAATTACGTAATGGGAAATAGAAGTCCATTTAATGGTCTTACCTGTCGAGTCCTATAATTCATGCGTTACATTTTCGGAAAATATCACACAAAGTATGCAGTTCTGTTTTAAACATTAACAACCTGACATTATAAAGCGCGCCTGCTGTAGAACTTGGCGCTTTTTCCACGATTGAGACTCCCTGCTACTGCCTGAACAAAATGAGATGGTCGAATAAATTGTGTGAGATTAAAGAATGAGCGCTGCGCGAATTTTAAGATTTGTTTTTGTATTTTGTTGGTAAATATATACATACATATATTTCCAAAATCATAAATACAACTGTAAATTAGTTTTCTGGCATAATTTTGGACTACCACATCGTGTCTGTCAAATGTCATTTTAAGCCGACCTGAGATCAGTAACACGCGGGTTTGTAGTAGTGTTGCGGCTGGAGTTTGTGAATAGAATTTGAATCTGGATCAGCTTAAAAAGGGAGCTTCACAGGTAACCGTCAGCACGGCAAATAAATAAAAATAAAACTTTTCTCTTTGTCAAATATTCTAAACTATGTATGTGTTTTTACACAATCATGCTAACTGCAGGCTTTTGTGTGTTTATTTGAATGTATTTAGGGCGCAGCCAAACCAACATGCTTCTGTTATTCGTATGTCAGTTTCAAGAAATTGTAAGATATATTGTAGTAAACAAAACCAAAATTTTTAACAAAATAAGTACAAATAAAACAGATTTAAATTTGCTTAAAAAATACTAAAATATCATGATTTTGTTCAAGTAGTATTTCCCTTTCACCAGCAGATGGCTATCAATGCACGAGGGAAGCTAACATTCAGCTACAAACCATCCACATTTACTTCTGTATTTCTGGTTCCCAGAATTTAACGAACTGTTTAGAATTACGTGGAAAAGTGTAGGCATTTATAGATGCTGTAATTGGGCACTTATTTGGGTTTTTCATTATTTTATTGATCGTTTTGCAGTAGGCCTACATGTGATGTGACAAATGAAATGTAAAACATGGCATGCAACAAAATGCTGTGTAGAATAGGCCTAGTGTTACATGGAGCATACAACACAATTTCACCTGCCAATCATCATAATATACAGAGGCATCTAGCTAATTCAATTGGTAACACTTTACAATAAGGTTCATTAGTTAACATTAGTTAACTACATTAGTTAGCATGAACTAATAATGAATAGCACATATACAGCATTTGTTAATCTTTGTTAATGTTATTTTCAACATTTACTAATACTTGATTAAAATCTCGTTAACATTACGTGAGCTCAGAATTATAAGGTTCTATCTCCACTTTTGGTTGAAATTGAGTTTTTGACATAATCTGATCCATTAGGTGTTTATTAATGCCTGTGTGGTGTTATTTTTGTAAAAAAAAAGATTAATAGATAAAGCTATAATAAAATGTATACTACATAACAGTTTTGCCAGGTGGGATGTAAAAACTTTGATGCTCAGTATCTCAGAACTACCCTAAACGAAGATAGAACCTTATAATTCTAAGCTCACGATTAGTTAATGCACCGTGAACTAACATGAACAAACAATGAACAGCTGTAATTTCATGAACTAACATTAACAAAGATGAACAAATGCAGTAACAAATGTATTGCTCATGGTTAGTTTATGTAATAAATACATTAATTAATGTTAACTAATGAACCTTATTGTAAAGGTTACCATTCAATTCAAATCACATCAGCATCTGCTTACTTGGAACTCCTTTGTCAGGAAAATGTACGAGGAAGACAAAACAGAACGCTATTTCTTTTGTGTTAGTGTGTGTCAATGCACCTTTATGTAGACACTGGCATGCATTCAGGAAAATGTCTTATAAAGAAAACTGTATTATGAAAAGAGTATTCGAGGTTGATGTTGTCAGATGTGTTATCTTGCAATTTTATGTATTATAATGTCTTAAAATGAATCTAATACTAATTATTATTTATCATAATAATACGTTATATGATTATTGTAATATGTTAATTTATAGTTAATCAAATGAATTTACTGTATATTTACAATATTTGTTTGGCCAAAACAATAGTTAGATATTTTTTGTAAATTAGCCTACTTTAAATGACCCCAACATTATGCATTAATATATTGCATATGTATTAAATATCCACTGGAGTGTGACAACTAGACAACAAATAATTTTTTGTATTAAAATATATAATATCTGTGCTTACAAGAAATGCACCTCTTTTTATTCCCTTACAGTGTAAACCATGAAGCCTTGTTGAATGCAGTTACTGTCAGAGGAAAAACAGCCCTGGGATGAAGCTTCTGAGTCTGGAATCGCAGAGAAATAGACCAGCACACTCAAAGAATGAGAGGCATGTCCTGCACTCTTTCAACCCCAGCTGAGCGGTGTGCTGTTTTTTAAATCACTTTACCACACTACCTCAGTATCAGTGACACACACACCATACACACAGAGGGATCATGCACACACACACACAGAAAGATGCAGAGCTCAAGCAGCATATAGGAAATGGCTAAACATTAGTTTAATCTTTTAGAAGCCATGCTGTATTACTTTAATCCTATAGCATTTGAATGTGATGGGGAAGCTGAATGGGGGGGGGAGGGTTACTGATGTGTGTGTGCTTATGTGTGTCTGACCCTGCTATTGGATGAGCTCTGTGGGAGGGGTGTGTTCAAGCTCACAGTATAGCGCTTGTTATGAGAGCATTCTGCCGTCCCCTTCCACAAATCTCAATAACAACAGTATCACAGCCCCAGATTGTGAGTGTGTGAGTAGGGGAGTGAGGAGTGCCTACGCCATCGCAGCTGCTTGCTGCTTCCTCCTTGTGCTGGATTTCCCTGAAGGTCTGCCTTACCTCTGCAGTGCCTATAGGAAAAACATTAGGGTCCCCCAGAGACTGAGGTAAGTGATGTGAGATAATGCATTCTTCTTCTGTCAGTTTCATTATTCAACTTTTGTCATGTTTACCTTTGGAAAATACAGCACACCTCTATACAGTAGATCCCACACACCCTCCCTTAAATCCACCCTTTTCATTTCTTATTGAGCATTTCAGGAAGACTTATTATGTGCGGTTTTTCTAGTAATGATTTTTTTTTTGTAAATGGTTGTCCAGAAAGTACATCCTTCATTTCAGTACTGGCTATTTTTATAGTGAGCTGGCCACCTTGACAGCATTGGTCATTTGGCCGTTATTAATGCTCTCTATGTGGGAAGCCCATGTTTCATAGCACAAATAGTCTCATCTCGCGCTTGGCTGTGCTGTTTCAGTTTACCTCCCGCTGGGTTGTCATAATGTCGACCAGCTGGCTGTTACTATGTGTCAATCTGGAAGAGATGTTAGACCGTTTGATTGTGCCGTAGTGCAGCACTGCGCTCGTGACGCTGGACTGCTAGATCTCGCGCGTCTGCATCAATAGCGGCTTGGTTATTTCGCGATGGAGGCTGGCTCATTTTGCCACACAGAGACGGTGAGCTCAGCTGGTAAAGATCTCTCTAATATCCTGACGATGCCCGAGGCGAGATTATTAGCTGTCATGCAGAAAGGTTCCCTGTTGGATTTGTGTGCAGACTAGTGCTCTTTCCTGCCAGTTTCAGTCGCAAGGCGCAACACAGATACTGTTTTTTTATTCAGATGCTATGGGTTGGTTAATGTGCAGTGCATATATTATTTTGTACCTACCACATGTAGCTTTATTAAGCAATGCATTTTCTAAACTGCAGGTTGACTGTAGCAACACAATTTGCTTATTTGTCACAGTCATGATGACTGGGAAAGTGTCCCAATTAACCTGACATACACCCTCAATCAGTTTATCGCAGGAACAAAACTGTACCCCAACAAAGGAAGTCAAAACAACTGGCTTCAGGGGTTTCAAAAGTTTAAATAAACGTAAAGGTTAGATTAGAAGTTAGTCACAGCGGATGTTTTGACCTGTAGCCGGATAGACACTAATGAACAGGCCTGTGTTCTTCTGAAGAGGTAACCATATAGCAACACTGCTGATGGGTGCTTTTTATTGCATTTATTAAAGATATAGAATTTAAAAGATAATAAAAAGATTTATTTTTTGAAGGAAACTTAAAGGATTACGTTTTTGAAAATCTGCCAAAAATAAAAAGTTACAAGTCTGTATTGTTGGCTTTATAATATATATATATATATATATATATATATATATATATATATATATATACATATATATATATATATATATATATATATATATATATATATATATATATATATACATACATACATACAGAGTTATCCAAGCCCCATTGCAAGGCAGGATTATTGGCAAAATTTACAGACTTTAAGCTGTTTTCACTGAATAAATAAACGAAAGTAATTGAAATAGCTCAACACTATACAATTTTAAGTGGTTTCCAAGTGATTTCAAAATTCAACTGAACTTTTCCACTTTTAATGTCTTCTGCAGTCTCAAAATTATTCAACCCCTTCATGGCAAGCATCTTTAGTACTTAGAACTTTCTTTAGATGTTATGATTCTGGCAGTGTTTCTGAGGAATCTTAGCCTCTTCCCCATAAGCAATGGCCTCCAGTTCAGTAATGTTCTTGGGTTTGTGTGCTGCAACATCCTTTTTCAAATCCCACCAGAGATTTTCTATGGGTTCAATTAAGATGACTGTGATGGCCACTGTAGAATCTTCAAGGACTTCTGTAACCAAGCCTTGGTGGAATTTGAGGTATGCTTCTGATCATTGTCCTGTTGCTTGGATGGTCCAATGACACAAAAGCTTCAGTTTCCTTACTGATGCCATGATGTTTTCTCCTAGGATTTCATGATGCTTCAATGAATCTATCTTGCTTTCCACACTCTGCATGTTTCCAGTGCCCGAGCAGCAGCAGAGAACCACCATGCTTAACTGTAGATAGAGGCTTATTTTCAGCATATCGTTGTTCTTCCTCCATACTTACCGCTGATCCATAGGACCAAAACTGATTAAGTTTTGTCTCATCGCTCCACAGAACAGAATCCCAAAACTTCTGTGGCTTATTTATATGGTTTCGAGCACAGTTTTTGCTTTTGGGTTAGTAGTCGTATGGTCTTGAAGTTCTGGCATGGAAACTATCTTCATTTAGTACAAGCCTTACTGTGCACCAGTGACTGAAATGCCTTTTTAGTTTTAGTCATATTTTAGTCATCTGAATTGTTTTAGTTTTAGTCTAGTTTTAGTCGACGAAATACAATAAGATTTTAATCGAATAGTAGATTTAGTCGACTCAAATATAATGGGTTTAGGTAAATTCTAATGCGTTAATGTAGAATTTCTCTAAATTTTCCAAACCCATATACTCCCGGAGAAAACATCTATTAATCTATTAATATGAATGATTTTTAAGTTAGAAACATGCAATACATATACAGATTTAACTGTGTCTTAAAAAATATCTTAAAATTAAATAAAACCACTTTTCCTAAAGTAAAACGGTCTTATTAAAGCTATTAACAAACAGTGAATGCTTTTCTCTTTTTTCTTTTGTTGCTTGATCAAAATTAAGGACACAGACCGCATTAGGTTTATTGCCACTGTCACTTTAAGACATCGGATCATGTCCAATGACATGCGGATACAATTGCACTGATGCACATCCGATACATTTACAACTTTTAAGACATAACCGACATGGTTTACATGAATACTCTCCAAAACGAAGATTTAGACATTATGCTGTGTGTATTTGTCCAGTCAGACACGAAAGAGCGCTCAATTCAGTACTCGCGCCCTGTATAGGGGTCTATACACACGGCTGCATGCTTCAGGTTGGTGCGTGGTTGGTTTACATTTTTTACATTTTATGAGGCCGCGGGTAGATTACCACGTTACAGTACAAATGTGTGCATCTACCACACACGCAGGACATCATTTCTGACTGGATTCGATTCCCAGATCGTCACTGAACATTTTCGTCTAGTTTTTATTCGTTGACACTGCTGTACATGCTGAAACCTCAGTGCCTGTTGCCATCAAGTCTTGCTGCAGGTCTTTTGCAGTCTGAACCTGCCTTCTCAGAAATCAAGTTGCAGCCACAGCCATGATAGCTTCCTTTTTCGGCCCTGTCTAGATAATGTAACCACTGTTCCTTTAACTTTGAACTTGCAAACTATGCTTCCAATGGTGTCTCTAGGTACACTTAGTGCCTTTGCTAAATTGTTGTGTCCTGTTCTTTTGACCATTCTTTTGACTTAGCCATATTTCTAAAATGCAGTCAAACGTGACAAACCTAGCAAGTTCAGATATTTTATGTGTTCTAGCTCAATCACACCTGATGCAACTAATGATCCCTTGATTAGTTGCATGAGGTGTGCTTGAGACAACACATGTTTTGCAGATTTGTGCTGTTGTGAAGGTTGAAGAATTTTGAGACTGCAGAAGTCATTAGAAGTTGCATCACCTGATTTGCAATGGGGCTTGACTAATTTTGATTAAAACTGTGTACTATGTGTAAGTTTATTTCAAAATATGCATTTATATAAATATTAGGCCTACTATACAAATAAGTATTTTTAGAGAGTAGAGAGAATACCTAAATCGCAGTGCTTCTTGGGAGTGGGTGGGGTTATAGAGCTCTTTTTGCACGTTTTCCTTGTCTCCACTTTATAATTCATGAAACAGCATCATGGTTAATGTAATTTTTCAGTACAAGTTCTGATGTTAAACTCATTATTCAAAAATTTAGCTCAGGCACAGCTTCAACAAAAGCTAATACCATCAATTAACAACCTCATAGCTCACACTAGGGCTGTCTTTAAAGGTTTAAGTTTTGTTATGGAGAAAATAGTTTATATTTTCAGAACCCGAGTGGTACTTTATTCATGTTTGGCTTCTGTGAACAGTAAAGCCTCAACTTCTTTAATTTGATCGGTCATCTTAATCATTTTGACAGTAATGATAATTTGTACAAATAATTACATTCCAGAAGGCACTGAAAACAAATAAATATCAAACACAGCTGAACATCACGACATGCTTCTAAACACACAAACAGAATAATTTATCATTCCTGAGCTGCAATTTTAATCACCCTTATATAGATTATCTTGACAAGCCTCATTCTTTACACGGCCGGGAGTGCAAACAAAAAAGAGACCATCAATGGTTAAACTACGGTGTTTATGTAATTGAAAAAAATAATAAAAGAATAATTCCAAAGTGGTTATTTCCCCTCCTGGTGGGCCCATATGCCGTACATACTCTGCAAACATAATAGACAAAATAGATATTTAGCTAATTATGCTAATGGTGTCAAATTTCAATATGTGTTGTAACAGGGACTTCGAAAGATTGCTTGCTAAAAATTGCCTTTACGTTTTTTTTATAGTTTACCAGAGTTAAAGAAGAAAGATTAAATTCCTTTAAAATTGTCAACCCCCTTGAAAGTCATTGTATAATTGGCTCTCTGCCTTTCTTTGCACATGTAATGTCTTCCTGGTAGCCTACAGGCTGTTTGATGTTCTCAGGAATGCAGAGGTACATTAAACATGTGACCTAAGGGCCACCCAGGAGGTCTGACTCCCTAAAGATATTCTACAAGTTTACCATCATTCTAAGACTTAGAAATACTGAGCCTTTCTATGTGATTTTGCTGACCCTGTGTTGTTGCAGCCCAAGCATCCGTTTAAAGGCTCTCGACTATTGCTGTTACGCTAAAATATTGTACGTTCCTCAGTTTCTTGGATGTCTGAGGTGGTGGGCATGAGAAAGCTCTCCGTGGAGGTAATGGAATTTGGCATAGCTAGGTCTCTTGGGGCTTCACATGTGAGGCTTAATGAGGGCGATTCCTTGTCCATTGTTTTCTGCTGAAGGACATTTCTCATAGAACGGAGATGGAAACAATGGCTAATATAATCTGTTCCTGCCCTTTAAATGTATTCCTCATATGTGCATACAATAAAATGAAAAGTAGTAGACCATGTGAACTCAGAAAGATCTGTCTAAGAGCTCCTCAAAGGAAAATCTTCTCTGAATTGTAGTTTTGCAACTCCATGCATCTCATATTCACAATGGAAACTTTGATTTGTATAAGAACCACAAGAGCTGACCAAAGTTTTACTGTTATTGTGTTTTCTTGTGAGGAAATCCCTGTGGGTCCAGTGGATGTGAATGTGTAGATGGTAGAAACACTTTAACCTGCAAAGAGGCCCTATGTCTATGATTTTGTTTAGCATAAAACTCATAAAGGTATAGTTCACCCACAAATGATAATAATTTCATCATTTACTCTCCCACATGAGTTTTGAAACCTGTAAGAGTTTCTTATTACTTCTTTCTACAATGAAAGTGAATGGTGAACACAGCTGTCAAGCAAGATTTTCAAGGAATGAGGACTTTCGTTCTTTTACTTGCACAAAGCTATTGTTTGACTTTAGAAAAATTTTTATGATGATTTCAAGGTATTTATTTTTGTTTTTGTTTTGTTTGACAGTCCCTGTTCCCAATATACTTGCAAGAGAACAACTTGAACGTGTGTATATATATATATATATATATATATATATATATATATATATATATATACATATATACACACTCACCGGCCACTTTATTAGGTACACATGTCCAACTGCTCGTTAACACTTAATTTCTTAGCAGCCAATCACATGGCGGCAACTCAGTGCATTTAGGCACGTAGACATGGTCAAGACAATCTCCTGCAGTTCAAACCGAGCATCAGTATGGGGAAGAAAGGTGATTTGAGTGACTTTGAACGTGGCATGATTTTTGGTGCCAGAAGGGCTGGTCTGAGTATTTCAGAAACTGCTAATCTACTGGGATTTTCACGCACAACCATCTCTAGGGTTTACAGAGAATGGTCCGAAAAAGAAAAAACATCCAGTGAGCGGCAGTTCTGTGGGCGGAAATGCCTTGTTGATGCCAGAGGTCAGAGGAGAATGGCCAGACTGGTTTGAGCTGATAGAAGGGCAACAGTGACTCAAATAACCACCCGTTACAACCAAGGTGGGCAGAAGAGCATCTCTGAACGCACAGTACGTGGAACTTTGAGGCAGATGGGCTACAGCAGCAGAAGACCACACCGGGTGCCACTCCTTTCAGCTAAGAACAGGAAACTGAGGCTACAATTTGCACAAGCTCATCGAAATTGGACAATAGAAGATTGGAAACACGTTGCCTGGTCTGATGAGTCTCGATTTCTGCTGCAACATTCGGATGGTAGGGTCAGAATTTGGCGTCTACAACATGAAAGCATGGATCCATTCTGCCTTGTATCAACGGTTCAGGCTGGTGGTGGTGGTGGTGTCATGGTGTGGGGAATATTTTCTTGGCACTCTTTGGGCCCCTTGGTACCAATTGAGCATCATTGCAACGCCACAGCCTACCTGAGTATTGTTGCTGACCATGTCCATCCCTTTATGACCACAATGTACCCAACTTCTGATGGCTACTTTCAGCAGGATAATGCGCCATGTCATAAAGCTGGAATCATCTCAGACTGGTTTCTTGAACATGACAATGAGTTCGCTGTACTCAAATGGCCTCCACAGTCACCAGATCTCAATCCAATAGAGCATATTTGGGATGTGGTGGAACGGGAGATTCGCATCATGGATGTGCAGCCGACAAATCTGCGGCAACTGTGTGATGACATCATGTCAATATGGACCAATCTCCCTGAGGAATGCTTCCAGCACCTTGTTGAATCTATGCCACGAAGAATTGAGGCAGTTCTGAAGGCAAAAAGGGGGTCCAACCCGTTACTAGCATGGGGTACCTAATAAAGTGGCCGGTGAGGTGTGTATATATATATATATATATATATATATATATGACTCTGACTCTATATTGAGAACTGAGAGAGTTTGTGGAATTGAGGGGTTGTGAATGTTAAGCTGTGTGCTGTCATCCTATTTACTCTTGCTGTCTACCAGTTAAGGCAGCACAAAATGGGTCGCACTGAGAGTTAGGAATGTAAATAAGCTTTGCTGCATATCAGTGAATCAAGTGCAATATCAGTAAATCAGTTCCACTGTGAACATGAGTACCTGTGTGCTGCTGTGTGTATGAGTGCATGTGAATGTTCAAAGCAAAATGCTGGGTTTTAAGTATCTTCTTGTGGTTGATCTCTTAAACAATTGTTCAGTTCAATTTGTGGGCATCTATACTGTCTTCTTATTGTGTCCTAGACCAGTGAAAGACACATGGCCCTTTGGGTTGCACTAAATTATACCACCATTTTTTTTCAACCTCTTAAGTCTGACAGCTCCTCAGCTTCTATAGACTCATGGGATAGCCGATTGTCTTCTGGTGACACACTTCAGAATCTCAACAGATGAAGTGTGTCATCTGGGATTATTTGCCTACTGTATTGGTTATACTGATAATGAATAGTGAATATTTAGATATACAATAATACAATGTTGCAGAAGAGCAATTTCCTGATCTTCGGCCGTAGAGAATCTGCAGATAGAGAAGCTTGGAAAAGATACACAGATGCTGAATGGAG
Organism: Hybognathus amarus; assembly: GCA_030378365.1. Taxonomy (NCBI): domain Eukaryota; kingdom Metazoa; phylum Chordata; class Actinopteri; order Cypriniformes; family Leuciscidae; genus Hybognathus; species Hybognathus amarus. The sequence continues at coordinate 71,197 of JAQIUQ010001802.1, read as the reverse complement.
GAGTTGAAACCTTCTGACCTCTTTAGGCAATAATTTCTGTTTGCGTCTGCTTTTGGATGTTTTTGTCTGAATTCTTTTTTTGTTTTAAGCAATAAAAACACATTGGCGCAACTGTCAAAACATATTTCAGTGATCATTTCATAACAATGTTGTATGTAGTCATAAAGATGTACACTTTTGATTGGAAAGACACCATTAGTGCTACATGAGTTAGGGTTTACCATATTTATACGTTTTTTAATGGAATCAAATCATATTTTTTTACACTCACCTTCATTCTCGTTCACATTTGCACTGCTTGGGCTGCATATAGAGGTCTTTATAGATATAATCTATCCCATACTGTGAAATCTTGCATTCCTTGCACTCTCAGCAGTGACATCAGCAGTCTCAAGGAGAGCTAATGTTGCTGATCGGAGCATGTTATTGTCTTTTAGTTATTCCTTAAGTTTTGACGCGTATCTTCTGATCTTGTATCCAAGAATAGCAGTCCATAGTTTTCTTTGTCATTATTTATTTTCCAAGTCAACAAAGAATCGCATTTCATTCAGTCTTCATAATCCTCGTGTGCAACAACCTTCTTTTAACAACTTGTTTGTTGAGATTTAAATATGTATGTATATGATATATATCATATACATACATCATATACTGTGATATGTTCGCTTGGTATACTAACTTATCACTTAATGCAATATATTTGTGTGTGTATATATATATATATATATATATATATATATACAAATACATATATGCACGGTTAAAAGCTTTGGTTTCTGTGCATCTGAACTTATTGCATATGCATCAATAACTTTCAGCTGAAGTGCTTTCAGATATAGAGATAAAAATAATAAAGCAAACATTGAAAAACCATCTTACAAATGCTAAGATTTTAGTATGCACATTCTAATATGGTGTGTAAACAGCCCCACTAGAGACATACTATTTCTTTATTGGAGTGTGCTCAAATTATTTATCCAGACTGGTGGGGGTGTAGTAGTGTCAGAGATGTAGGTCATATGTAAATATGTTTTTAAGTAATCCTTTTTTATTAATGCCCTGTCTGGCACCAAGCTTCTACGTCTTTGTTATGAGAGTATGTAACCTATAAAATGCTGGTATGCATGCAACAGCCAGAAACTACAGTTTTGTTACAGATGTTATGAGCTTTCACATTGTCAGATGTTTAAAGCTTCTTGTCAGACAATTTGCTGCTTGCCAACATAGTAGATTTGTCACTCATGTGCTGTTGGACATTAATATACACGATGAAATTCTGTTGCAGTATTGATATGTTGCATCTTACTGCTTTTTCTTATTTCAATTGTCTTTGACGTCTACATGTACTTCTATTTTTGATTGAGGAATGCAGGTTATTGGCATGAAATGTGAAGTTGACAGCTTATAATAATATTCACAACTCAGTATCATACACAAATAGCTAAAGAACAAAAATATATTGGATTTGTGTCTTTTCATCAAATCTTTAAAAGCTACTGTAAGAACATTTTATTTAGTTAACTATAAGTTACCTTACCACATGGTGAAAAACGTCCTGGTTGTGTATGCAACCCGAGGGACGTAGTTGACGGTCGACTGAAAGGGAATATGTTTATGTGAATATGTATTTCATTTAATGTTTTCTATTTACAAAAAACAACAACAGTAAAATGACTTTTCCCAGAAGTCCCTGCATGACACATAAACAGTATATGATTATATTGGTTATTTTTATTTTTCCGTTAATAGTAATGTTGTAAATTAAGGTGTTTTGGTAGGCTATACTAACATAGCACTTAATGCAATATATGGTTATAATTTGTAAAATATCTAAATGCCATATCATAATACCGTAAACATTGAATTTCTGCCAACCAAGGCTGCCAATATTTTTGTTGTTCTTTTTTTATAGTAACATTTTATTTTACAGTGTCCTTGTTACGTTACCTATACTTACTGTAGTAATAACAGTAAATTATGCATAATTACAAGGAACTACCCCTAAACAAACCCTACTCCTTAACCCCCTTAATATCAACTAACATTAAAGTGCATGTTAGTTGATATTACTCAGTAAGTAAATGAGTAATTAATAATAACAAGGACACCTTATAATAAAGTGTAACATTTTTAACAGTAAATTTAATTGGATTTATTTATTTATTTATTTATTTATTTATTTTTTACATTGATTTAGTTGTATTACATTTCAGGCAATTCAGAAGAAGCCTTAAAATGTAAATGTAAAATGTCAAAAATTCTATAATTTCAATGATTAATTGAAATAAAAACTGTTTAATTATAGCTGTTTAACATATAGTTTGCTCTTGGCTTCACTGAAGTTAATTTGGAGGAACTGTAAAATCAGTTGATAACATCCATTATATAATCCATAGTATAAATTAAAAGCTTGTTTGATGATATGTAATTTATCTGTGGGCAAAATTTTAAAAAGATTGAGAAAAATTGGCATCATCATCTTTGAAGTTAGTTAAAATGTCTTAAATGTTGCCATGTTGTTTCTCATTCTTTCTAATTTACCTTAGCAGACTTAGCCATATTTCCCCCATTCTTTAAATTTTTTCAACTTCTTAATTATTATTGCACCCTGGAGTAATGTCCGGTGCCGGCCTTAAATACACACCTGAAATATGTTTCATATTAATAAAGCAATCAAAGACAGCAAAAGTCTTCCTTTTAATTTGAGAAAACCTTTTATGGTGGTTATATTAGTGATCGGTTTAAGAAGTATAATCCCCATAACGAGAGCAGCAACAAACTCTTTGCCAGATATGACAGATGTGCAGTAGAAGAGACAAAATGAGAGCCATTTTATTTTTCCACTGCAACCTTTATGCCCATCTTTGGACTCTAGCATTGGTCTTACTTTCATTCTCATAACCTGCATATCCGATGACATGATATGTATGTAGTACATCTTCGTGAGTCAATTGTATTGTGACTACTATTTTGTAGAGGAAGTCTGGACTGTTGTGTTATGACATAAAGTGTGGAGAACGGAAGTGATGAGTAAACAAGATGGAAGTTCTCTGCTCCTGTCTTAATAACTCCTGATAGACACCACAACATCATTTCGCTATTACTGTGTAACATCACCCATTGAGCAGTACTTGACAAACCTTGTGTTTCTGCTGCCTGATATTTTGCATTGATAGTACTGTAATGAAGAGACGTAAATTGCTCCGCAAAGCAGAAAGCTTGACTGTGAGTGGTTTGCGAGAGGAAAGCTGCACTGAAACTGATTAGACACTAATCCTAAGAGATGGTCATAATTTACAGCTGTGCAGATGGAACCAACACTTCCAAAGCGGATCATGTTGATGTTCTCACATCTAATCTTTATCTTTTAAAATGCCTTGTTTCATTTCGAGATTGTTATTGTTTCCTAAAAGTTGTTTTCAGATTCCACTTTCTTTGCTCATTTCATTTAGAATACTGTGTTTTTGTAATGTTTATTTGAATGAGATTATAAGAATTGATTGTTCTGGTCCTCTAATTTGAAATGGACCAGCGGTGTTCCAAGATTGCTAATATTTTATATAACACTTTTATATCACTGGAACGTTTCTATCACTCTATCTGTGTTTGCAGCTTTCCAAACAGACTTTTGCCGCTTTCCGCTGTTTTAGTACTATTTATTCAAATATGCATTCATATTTTGAATTACTTTTATTTTTATATGACGCATTTATATTTTAATCCAAATTTTGCTTTAATTATTTTTTTTTTTTTCAGTTTTGGAATGTTAGTTCTTACACTTATTTTATTTCTACTAGGCAATATTTTTATTTAAGTTTTAAGTTTTTCATTTAATATTTTTGGTTTATGTTTTTCAGGTAAATCTAACAGTATTCATGTACAGAAATGGAATACTCAATGTAAAATAACAGTCTTCACTATATAAATGAAATATAACTAATACAATTAATTATTGACAAATGATATACCATTTGAACGCTTACAATCTCTAGTTTCCATATTTGGTGACTTGATTTAAAAATAAATTACAGAGGAGCCGTAATTTATCAATTTGCAACAAGAATATTTTCATACTCATAAAGCGTGTTCAGACCTTTATTTTGAAATAGCAATGAACATGAAAAATCATGAAAAAAAGGTAGAAACCTCAGTTTGTTTTCATGCCAAGAGTTCAAAAGATTGCATCCATTCAATTATTTTAGAAAAAAAGGTCTGAAAATGTTTTAAATATAAAGAAAAAATATATAAATTCACCATTTGTGATGTGGCAGGAACAGGAAGCTATAACGCACATTCGTGTTCTTTGTTGTTTCTTAGAGGTTGAATTCATATCAAAATCTGCCAAACTTCCCATACTACTTCTGAATAGGATCTCTACTTAATAAATTGTATGAAAATTGTGGAAATAATGGTTCAGATCACTCAAAACACATATGGAAATGGAGGCACCCTTATATGAGCAGTAATGGAGTCTGGTTGTGACCTAGTGACAATAGTTTGGTACTGTAATAACTTCTGATTGCGATCTGGATTTTGGTCCTATAATGTTGTTGAAATTTGTTGTAGCATTTTATATGGAGTTAAGCGCAACACCTGCTTAGCATGTACTGTAAATATTCTTTATTCATATGAATATACACCAAACTGCATGAAAATCATAACACAAACCATCGTAATCGTTTGTTTATTCTCGTCATTTTTGGTGTGTAGAAACATTTCTTTGACTTTGTTTTTCAAGGAGCTGTGAAGGAGAAAAGTGTAGACATTTCAGATTCAATATGTGCCTTTTCTCACGATCTGAACAGTAAAAATCTTGTAGAAAGGAATTCGAGCTATAATTTAGGAAAACAAATCTGTTTTTCATTCAGATAAGTCAGAGTTTTTGGGAAACCACCACAAGAAAGTATTTGGCCACCTGCTTTTGACTGCTTTTCTCCTGCTGTTCCAACCATCCAGTTGCTCTATTTAGATTACAAATCTTTCCTGTCTGAAATAAAACCCTCATCCAACCTGTGCTATCTAGAACAACAGCTTGAGACGGTTTGAGAATCAAAATGGATTTGACACAGAGGGAAAGAACAGTAAGAAAACAGATAGCGACATGAGTGGGGAACTGAAATTGCTTCAGAGAGCAGCTCTGATAAGAATAAGATGGCATCACTGGATTTAAGAGCAAGCAAAAGTCAGAGTGATTAAGAGAAAAGAGATAGATGCAATGTGCTGCATTGCCTCTAGCTCTGCTTTGGTCTTTTGAAAAGGTATCAGACAATATGGAAGATCCATTCCTCAGATTTCCAGATACTTCCTGTTGCAGATGACTGCCAACTGATCCCCAGACCACAAATAAGAGATGTCTTAATATCTGTGTGTGAGAACAAATAGACACAATCATTTCTCTCATTTTCATTTTCTATGCTGATTATAGAACCAATTTGTTAATAGTTAAGAGGAAGCATAAGAGGCAAAAATGAATGGGAGATATTGGTTATGAGTAAATGGAGCCTTTAAGTTAATGATATAGGGATTGTTTGTGCACTAGCTTAAGTTTTACTAAAATAGTTCAAATTGATTAAAAATACCATCTTGTTGATTTATTAATGTTTATTCCAGATGTTTTAGAATGCTCTTGTTGAATGTCCTGATCACTCACTGTCTAAGCTAAGTACATTCAATATAATAAGTAAATGCACTTCAGACCTCTGACCTTCTTAATGACTCAGATATTCCCTGTAAGTTCAGAAAAGGGCAGTGTTACGCCTGACAGGTTAGGAGGATGATGATAGTTTCTATTTTAAGCAATGTGTACTTGTGAAATTAGAAACAAGCTGCTTTCCCAGGGCTTGATCCATGCTGGTTAAAACAGTGTCAATTAGAAAACCACAATGCCAGTACATGAAGCATTTATGGTTCACAGCATGTGAACATTTAGGCTTTCCTCTGTGGCTGAGAAAGAATAGCAACTCTTCATTTGAACAAAATGATCCCTATAGATTTTATTGCTGTTTAGTATGCAGAATCACAGTCCTCTTTATTAAAATGTAAAAAAAAGTATTATCACAGGCTTTATCCTGATCTCAGTTGTTGTTTTGTTTTTATTAGCAGATGCTATTAGATATTGTTTCAGCAAATGTTTTTAGAGTGTCTGTTTACTGCATATGCAATTTTACATGACATCATACTTCTATTTTACATGACGAGGTTCATACTTCTAGTCTTAAAGCTGTGTGATTTTTACCTCCATCTAGTGGTGAAAAGGTATATGACCATCCAGTGAATACTAGTTTCTGTTCCTCTCAATTCCAATTTCATTTTAACTTCCTACGGTGGCCAATGTAGTCCAAGATTAACATGGCTTCCAGTTCAACCTCATCAATGAGTGTTAACTCGAACGAAAACGCAAAAACTCAAAGGCGAAGCTTGAATTAATAGGTATGTCCCTTTTTGGCTAATGTACTTTCAAGATGGATGGGTAACATGGCGTCCGAACATTAGAACCAAGGGGGTAATCCATCGACTGGGAAGTTGAAGCCTCACGGGAGCTCCCATTTTGTAGCAGAACTTCACTTGCGTTATGGGAGTCACATCTGACTCCCATTCATTTTGGCGTCACTTTGACAGCGAATAACTTTACATCTGAGGCGTTTGAAGACCCCATTTGTCCTTTATTTATTTCTAAAGAAACACGACAAAATTCTCCATTACCTTGTATATGTTATGGCCCCTTAGAAGCAGTTTTAGTGAAAGTAGGCTAACGATTGTGTCATACCCACGCGACTCTCTGTCGCACAGTAGAGATATTACCGTATGGACAGGAGAATAAGCTGGCGCGCAATCGGGGAAATGTGGAAAATGATAAAATACTTAATTAGAATACCTACCAAAATTGGATACTTCTCCTAGCTCATGGACTGCTCCTATTCACACTCTCCGCCTCAGTTTCGGAAGGGGATGATTCAGATTTCTCATGCCACAGCCATTAGAAGACCGACGGGTTGTTTACGTCACATCTACGTCGTCAAGCTCTGTTTGAGTCTGCGCGTCAGGGACGGAAGTGCTAAAAAAATCGCCAAAAACGGGCTTCAATCGTCTCAATGGAGTTCCAATGAGATCGCTCTGTCCACTTCTTACACTATCTATGATTACAACCCCTTACCCGTATGTATTTTCAATGGCATATTAACTCACGAGAATACTTTATTACTTGAACGAAGTAAGTAGGTTCAGGGTTAGTACTAGTTATTACCCAGTAATTGTAGTTACTAAAATAAGTACATAGTATTTACATGGGTAACTGGAATGTAAAAGGAAGCGTTATTCAAACTAAGTAAATATACATTAATGAGCACATATATTTTTGAAAGAACTAAGTGTTTTTTTAGCTAAGAATAAACTAAAAGAGTTACACAGTGTAGCTTTATAGGACACAGTTCAGTGTTGGCTTAGATGGGATTGTCCTCAGTGGTTCTTATTTTGTCCTTCAGAGACGTAATGATGAGATGTTTCACCATCAGCGGAAATGGAATAAGAGCCTTGCCCACAGTTCCTTAGAGACGAGCCGGACTACACGAATGTGACCTTGGGAACTCTGTACTGTGTTATTTCCTCTTAGAAGAAGCTGGAGAAGTTTTGCATTTCAAATGGCCTTTCTTTTTTTCTTCTTCCTACTTTCTTTTTTGTATATATCCTCAGGAGCTATAACAGGACGAACAGTGTTTTCCATTAAATGCTAATTTGGAAAGCAGTATGATTTGCTTACAAAAGATAACACAGCTTCTCTTGATAACATAATATGTTGCATATGATATAATGTATGGCTTTGTCTATAGGGGACTGATCCATAAGCAGAATCAGTAGCGATATGTGATTTCTTGAAGCAATAAATAGCTAAATCAATGGCACATCCATGTCGAAATGTCAAATATTTTCTTAGATATGTTCAATGCATGGATTACCAAGACTCCTTTTCCAGCAAGTATGTTATCACATTTTCAGATATCAAAAAAAAAAAAGAAAGACAGCTCAGCACATGCCATTTACTGATAACAGAGGGCACTTCAAGTTCAAGTTGTAAGTGAAATGGTGCCAGGTGTGGGGGAAGATTCCTTTAAAAACGGGATCTGTTTTTCTAATCTGTAACTTCTTAAACACTCTCATGCCTCTGATCTGAGAGATTCACTTTTGGAAGCTTCCAGCCTTTGGAAAAATGAGGATAGCCAAGATGGAAAAAAGAGGGAAAGAAAGAAAAAAATGAGAAAGATGAAGTAGGCAGATCAAAGAACAACACAATGCTGCTTGTCTGCTGGAGTAGGTCGGAGCCAAAGCCTGTGAGCTGTGGGTCAAAGAGGGAAAGTTACCCTTCCAACTTGGAAATCTGTTGAAATTCCAAACATCATTTTTCAAGAAGTAACATTAAAATATGTTTAGATACATATTTATTTACAAATAGTCATTGCACTTTTCCAAGAACTTGTGAGCAATTTGTGTCAGAAAAGTGTTGGAGGCGCTATATGCTTTAATTAATTAGAAAACATTGGCAAACCTCTGTAGGCAGGTAGAACTTTTTTATTCTAAGGGTTTTTATTAAATTGTCTTTGCAAAAGAAGAAAACATCAAGCTGGAGCTTTCACCATTAAAATATTTTAGGTCCCCGAGAGTTATTGTATACTGCCTACTGAAATGTAACAGTTTATTCCCACAATACTGGAAAGTAAGAAGCTGTACTCTCTTTGTGACCACCTATAATAAAACATCTGACCAGGGGTGCATTTCCCGAAAGCATTGTTAGCCAACTATGGTCGCAAGTTGGTCGCAATTTCCATTGAACTCTGTCTGTAATCGACGGAACTTGCGACCATAGTTGGCTAACGATGCTTTTGGGAAACGGTTATCAGGAGTGTGTTTCCCGAAAGCATCGTTAGCCAACTATGGTCGCAAGTTCTGTCATTATCAGCATAGTTCAACGAGTCGGTGTTTCCCGAAACCATCGTTCCAATGAACATTCGCAAACAGCATCGCAAAGTTGTGTGGTTTGAATGACAGCTCTCTACAGCATCGTTTCTATATTGCAACACATTTGGAGGTAATAAATCATTATCTTGAGCAAAATAAGCAAGCCTTTTATTTAGAATACATACAACAAATGTAATTTATGTCTTTTAGTTTTTCAAAAGATTTGAAGTAACGTGTTTGAAGAGTGTGCATGTGCGAACGTGCTCTACTATTTAAGAATGAGCTAAATATTGAGTCTGGTAATAAAGCAAAATAACTGAGAACAATTAGAAATAGTCCTCAGATGACATGTCTGTAATAGCATTAATTGGCTCTTAAACAGTTTCATTAAAAGTAGTTATTACTCCACCACGTGCGAAAACCAACGTGGTTGAACGATACTTTGACAGTGGGTTTCGGGAACAGTCGAGACTAGCTAGTCGATTTCTCCAACGATGCATCGTACTATGATAGTGAAGCAGCGGACTACGTCGTTGTACGGGAAACGCAACCCAGCATAGTTCAACGAGTGTCATTTCTCGTGCCATTTATATGCTAAAAACAGTTTTTGCGTGTATATGGACGCTTTTTCCGCATGCACATGATACGTACTTTATGGCGTATAATACGCACAAACTCCCCACCCCCCTCCCACCTAAACCTACCCCAAGGTTTTTTAGTGCGTAGCATATGTACGCAAAAACCATATTTGGCGTATAAAGCCACGAGAAATGACATTTGTGGTATAGATACACATTTTCATGAGACTGTGTTGGGGATTTCCGAAACCATCGTTCCAACGAACAATCGCAAACAGCATCGCAAAGTTGTGTGGTTTGAAACCAACATGGTTGAACGATACTTTGCAACAATGGGTTTCGGGAAACAGTCGTGACTAGCTAGTTGATTTCTCCAATGATGCATTGTACTATGGCCGGGAAGCAGCGAACTACATAGTTGTATGGGAAATGCACCCCAGAGCGGCAAAGATAATTTAAGCAATCTAATACATGTTTTATTAGCAATTTAATTATTTGTGTTAAAACCCTGAATATAAAAACCCTAACAAACCCTGTGTGTAGATTGTACATCTGGTAGGCATGCTGTTGTTGCTCAGGCAGAAGTAAAAAGTAAGGATTTACATGTATGCTTTTGTCAGACACTTTCTGATCCTTTACATACTGTGCCACTAGCAGTGCAAATGTCCACTGGCAACCACCAAAATGAGATAAATGACCCCCACTTGCAAAGAGTAAAAAATCAATTCACTTTCTCTTTCACTTTCTCTCTCTCATAATTGCGAAAGAAAACAGGAGAGCATGCATCGTTTTAAGATTGATTCTGTTGACAGCAAATTTGCAAGTCAGAAAAGCAGCATGAAAGTGCGTACAAGTTCCCCAATCGATTAGACAGCCTATTAAATAGAGCATATACAGTATTGCTTTTAACCGAATCATTGTTTTGCATTCTGTAGGCATTTTTTTAACTGTTGGATTTTTTTTAACTGTCATCAAAGTGCTGAATGAAGCATTTCAAAAATACAGAATGACATTGTTATAAATATTTATTTTTTATGTATGTGCAGCCCTGTCAGCATTTTTGCTAACGTCTGTCTGTATATATATATATATATATATATATATATATATAAACAGAGAATTTAGATAGATACATGCAGGGGTTAGAGATACATGTTGCTACAGCTTATGTGGATTAGCGGCACTGGCCTTTGCTTGTCTGTCATCGCATTTCTATATGAGCATTATTGCTTGTTTGCAGCTGCTTGTTTGTGTGTAAGTTGAAAGTTCATGTTTCTATTGGGGAAAGGTAGGATGAGACAATGACAGCAGTAAAGGGGGCATGAGCAGCAGACTAGCTTTCTGAGTGTTTAAAAGAGTGTGCATGTGTTACTATTTAACCAATGATTCTCATGCTTTAAAAACAGTGTATACTCTACTGTTTAAAAATTTAGGGTCGGTATGATTTTTTTAATGTTTTTTAAAGGTCTTTTGTGCTCACCAAGGTTATATTTATTTGCTTTCAAAAATAAATCAGCAATTTGATATTTAATATATTTTTTTTTAAAATTGTATTATTTCATTAATTTCTGTAATGGCAAAGCTGAATTTTCGCAGTCGTTGCTCCAGGTTTTCGGTGTCACGTGATCCTTCAGAAATCATTTTGATATGCTGGTTTGGTGTAGCCTGACTTCGTCATACTCATTTTCTAATAATTTTCCTTTTAGTCTGATACCGCTCCATTGGGCTTTGATTATGAGGCGTGTCTTAACCGAACCAGGCAAAAAAAAAAAAACCTCTGCACTCAATAGTCGGATAGTCGGTAGACCTACAACCAATCAGAGCAACGCAGTAAGTCAACTCCTTTGCATAGCGCAGTTTTCAACTACAGAACTTACTTATTTTAGAAGTTAAATAACGATTGTTGCTTCTTTTACTTACTTCTCCATGAGTGCGACCAAAGGAGAAACCACAACGACCACAGGCTTTTCATTACGTCCCATCTTCTTAGCGACCGTCAGAGCCAGCTCGATAAGTTACACTTTTCCCGAATCATGTTGGAAGGACGCCAAAAATATTCTTTCCGATCGACAAATGCCTTGATTCCAGTTTTCTGTTTGTCTATTAAAATTAATGCACTGTCGATTTATTTTACAACAGACGCGACAGCGGAATCTATACATCTCAATTCTCCAGCTGCAGTCATCTCTGAGGGAGACCAGTAAGCGCTCTTTGATAACGTGATGATTACGTCCTTGCAGATCACCTGTCCATCATCGTTTAAAGCCCACCCTGGCAATTTGATTGGGCCGTTGCATGCTTGCCTGGTCATAATTACTCTCAATGAATCAGTCCAGACCGACTTTTGACCAAAAAAATTTTGAGGGCGGAGTTCTGGGCTGGCATCCAGGCTAGGTTTGGTGCTCAAGAAACATATCTTAAAGATATCCTGAAAGGAAGGTTTAGAATTTATATAGAAATGATTTACGGCAATTAATAAGGGATTGTTCACCCAAATATGAAAATGAAAACCATTTTGTTTCAAACCTGTGTAGATGTCCTTGTTTTGCGCACGCACACACACATAAACATAAACACAATCTATATTTTAAAGAATGTTGGGAACCAAACAACATTTGGGCCCATTAACATTCGTTAATGGACAAACAAACCAAACAAACGGTATGGACAAAAACAAACAATCCATTTCTCAAAATATCATTTTTTGGTGAACTATCCCTTAACTATTTAATTTTCAGTTTGTATTCCAATAGACAGACTGTAAGGGTTTGAGAGGAGCAGATAGGCCACAGAGATAGACATTTCCAGCACAAAGGGAAAGAGTGACAGTAAGCTTATTGGGGAATGGCCCGAAAATAGCAGTTTCATGTCAAGACGTAAATCAAGCAGGGATGGAAAAATGGCCCAAACAACATATGAGTTTGCCCTCACACATACAGTATACACCTCTCTTCATCTGTTGACATCAGGTCACATTTCCTGAGAGCATCTTTATCTCAGAAGAGTGACAGCTCAATTTCTCACATACGTTCATCATCCCACCGTCACCCCTGTGTGTGCGGCCCAATGCATCTCGGTGATTCGCACACTACTACAAATATACCCGCCTGAGTTCGGTATGATTGCTAATATAAAGTCAACCAGTCAATATTGCATTATTTTTACTTTACAATAATAACCGCTGATGGTTCATTAACCAGCGCATTCCACCGTTACGTAAAATAAATAGATATTCACATGAACATGAAGTATTTTTTTATGTTTTTTAAACTTACTTACAGTCTTCCTCTTAAAGGAATGTTCACTTTGTTTTTGTCATCATGTACTTGTCCTCATGTAATTCTAAACCTGTATAACTTTCACAATGGAAGTAAATGGTAACCAAAACTGTTTGGTTATCAACATTCTTCAAAATATCTTTTCTTTTTTTTGTAAACCATCCCTTCAAATTGCCCCTGTTTTCACCTTGATGACATGTATAAAAATCAATGGAGAGGACAGAAATAGCATGCGTAACATGAGGGAGTTCTGCATAGACTGCTGCACACATCCATTCTGTAAAACAAGACTCTTGATTGCTTTGCATATGTTTTGAAATTAGTTTTTGGATCCATTTTCAAACTTGCTTTTAACCTCTCATCATTTTGTCTATTTGTTTGTCTGTCTGTATTTCTAAGACATGATTAGAGGACTGGATGGTTTCTGTTTAGGCTGAGCAACCTGCATCCCTTCAGCCTGAGTATGTTTTTCATCTGAATAAATAAATACAGTAAAAACACATTTTTGTTTACCCATGTGGGGTCCATTAAATAGTTATGCTCTCAACACAATATTTTGTTAATGCTCAAGATGAATTCATTCAGCGCTCTTTTTCCATCAAAAAAAAAAAAAACGTTGCATAAACAAAAAATGAATTCCCTAGGGTGGATAAGTCCTTATCTGTTTAGGGTAATTTGGTTTTACTAAACTCTAAAAAAAAAAATACTGCATAGAAATGTGCTGATCAGGGTATTGGTAACTTTATTAGTAAATAAAATAATGATTTGACCGATTTATTTGAATAGTCACTGTAAGGGTTCTACAGTACACTGAATACCTTTATTTTAAATGATGTATTTGCTAACTAAAATCGGTTTTGACTAAAGAAAGTTGTACCGATTTGTGCTCGTCACTATTAACCCGGGCGAAAACCTTGCACATTTACTAATTTATCACAAATAAATCCTATGCCAAGAATAACTGCAAAGATCTTATTTAAATACTGCAATATGTTGTGTTTTTTTCCTCTGGAACATGTTAATTAGAATTTGATATTTCTATTATATGGGTTATGTTTTAATTAGATTTTAATTAGGAATGAAATGCACCGTAAAATAATCTTCTCATAAAGAAAAAATAAAATATCTAATCGTGCATGTAGAGAACAAGAAAGAAAAGGGAAGTACAAATGGGGTTAATCCACTGAACATATTTTGAGCTCTTGTTCTCCAGCCCCCCACACATGCCTGGCTGGGAACCTCATGATTATTGATAGTGGGGAGCAATTTGGCCACATCCTCAGCAGCAGAGCACAAACAGCCCCCAGCAGCAGATCTGCATAGTTCCAGAATGTGCCCTGTACACACAAAACAGATCTTGTCCATTTAGGAGACAACGAAAAGAGCTTGTTTTCTTTCTGTCTTTCTCTTTTGCCTTCTCTCTTGTTCACTCAAACACACAGTGGTGCATTGACCAAATTACTCAACATTGGTGAAATTTTGCAGGGAAAAAAGGTCCATTGTCTATAGCGATGCATGAAGCCACTTTCACACAAAAGCCACTTTCAAACCAAGCAGCTTTCTGTTGGTCAATGTGGCGAATTCGAATAAGCAACTTGAAAATCTTTGCGGTGCACTTTTTCACTTTCATGCAAAAATTTTAGAGACAAGTGTCCCCAACTTTACACACCTGCAATCTAGTTTATCCAAGTACAATTTGCTCTAGTATTTTGGTGCACTATATATATATATTGTTTTGGGTGAACTATCCTTTTAACAATAAGATTACATTACATAGAAAAGAATGTAAGGTGTATATATATATATATATATATATATATATATATATATATATATATATATATACATCTTACATTCTTTTCTATGTAATGTAAATTTATTGTTAAGGGACAGTTCACCCAAAACAACAAAATTCGGTCATTAATTACTTACCCTCCTGTCGTTCAAAACCTGTAAGACTTTTGTTCATCTTCGGAACACAAATGAAGATATTTTTTATGAAATCTGAGCAATTTTTGTCCCTCCATGTACAGTCTACAACTACCACTTTGACTCTTCAAAACGTTCATAAAGAGATCGTAAACTAATTTAAATGAATAGAGTGGTTTCATCCATATTTCCTGAAGACATGATTGCTTTATATGATGATCAAATTGAATAGGCTTTTATTCACAAATAAACATTGATCAGTGAACATCAACTGAACCTGCTTGACCCACAAGAACAAACCTTATGGTTCTTGTGGAAGCTCAAGCAGGCTGCGTAACACACAATACACAGGAATGAACCTCATTGGTTCTTGCGGAAGCTCAAATGTGCTGTGTAATACGTAACACGCAGAACGCGAAAATAATTGATTCTTTCAGAAGCTGAAACGTGCTGCGTAACTGGAGAATGACCCTTATTGGTTCTTGCAGAGAATGAACCTCATTGGTTCTTGCAGAGAATGAACCTCATTGGTTCTTGTGAAAGCTCAAACATGCTGCGTAACACTGAGAATGAATTGTCTAGAGACAGAAATCCCTCAAATTTCACATATATGTTTCGAAGATGAAAGAAAGTCTTACGAATGAATTTGGAACGATATGCATGTGGATGAGTGGTGAAATAATTTGAGGCAAACTAACCCTTTAAGATATAGAAAGCACTCAGAACCAGCCTGAAAGTTGAAGAATCATGCTTTGTAAATTTGTACATTATGTTTTTTTAGCAGTAACTTTGCTGTTACTTGATTTGCATAATACCTTTACAGTACGTGTAAATACCTTTACCCAGTGTATTCTTACTGTATTTTCATTTCTCACTGTGGTCTTATTTCCTTGTAGATTAATGGTGAACTGATATGCTACAGAATGGCATCACGCCATTTAAAATGTGGGTTGGTGGGGGATGTTAGAGCTCATTTTTTGAGAGAAAATCGATACACATGCCTTAATGTGCCTCCTTTGCCCATAGTGGCCCCACACTGGATTCTAGTTTCCAGCCATTTTGTCTTCCCAAGTATGGAGATTTTAGTATGAGGTTCGAGGATCATGCAAATTTGATGAGATTGATTTCCCTGAAAAGTAAAGTCTTTGGCAAAGTCAAAACATTGCTCTTTTTCAGCATTCGACTCAGCCCAAAACTGTAACCTTGTAATCTAATTGGCATGAATTTGGTGGTGGATCTGTTTGACTGACCAATCTTTTTTCCCTTTTAAAACCTGTTATTATAATTATTTATTTATTATTTTCCACGCAGGTGTGATTTTCTACATAAATCTACATAGGTTATATATTATTTATATATTATATTGATATGATTATTTCCATATGAAATAAATGAAATAAGAAATGTAATTCCTGTCAATGTTTATGTATTGTCAATATGAGTAATACTATCATAATTTTCCATAATATAATTTTCTAGCTTTATATATTTATTTGTCTACTACAGCCTACTAATACTCTAATGACACTTAGTTGACATGTAGTTGAAAAGTTACTTATAGTTAGTAGAATGTCTAAAGTGACTATCGAAATAAAGTGTAACCATTTATTTTGCAATGTTAAAACTATAACGATATAATTATTCATTTTATTAGTATAACATTTTTAACAACATATCATTTTTGCAACTGACAATTTAATCTGTTCTCAATATTTTGTGATTGTATAATTCATTTCAATTTGAAATTTATAACTATTTTTGAATTCACTGAAGTATCATGCAGAGCAATTATATATTTTTCATGACTGTGTGGATTTGAACCATTTCTGGGAACTGCCGGCTTCTTTTCCATGCCAATTACTTATGACTAAATCTATGCTAGATACTCTTGACAGGGCCACACAGTTTTATTGTTGTGGTCTCTCTTCATTCTCAGACTTCCCCATTAGTCTGTATTCTAGTCTGACTCTGGTCCAGACATGGCAGTTTGAACACAAACAGCCTGAGGTTCTTATCTGTCTTTCTCACACTGCACTCTTCCCCAGGAAACCCATTCAAACCTCACTTTATCACAAGTTCAGCTCTCCACTCCTCCCTCAGCTCCAGCCGTTGCCAAAAGCATACTTTTTACATTCCTTCTTGCTCTCCTCTTCATTTAAGATGTTACAGAAGAATTGCACATCTTTCTCTTTCCTTATAAATATATTTTACCAGAAGCAATGTCTGTCTCTCTCCTCTCTCAACAGCTCTCTTGCTCTGCTTTAGTCATTCATAGTTATTCCGGTTCATATCTCTCTGCCTTTTTTTTCTCTTTTTGTGTAAGTCTGTGTTAGTCACATGCTAGGGTTCCTTTCTTTCCTCCCTCTCCTTGAGGGTCTTGGAATTCCACAGTCTCAAGACTTCATCCCAGTGTCAGTTTATCCCAAGTTTGCAAGCATTTCTTCAATCTTTGGGAAAGTTGTCATCTTTATATTATAAGTTATATATATATATATATATATATATATATATATATATATATATATATATATATATATATATATATATATATATATATATATATATATATATATATATATATGAAATAAATTATACAATCACATCTGACAAAATATTGTCGAGACAGATTAAATTGTTATTGCAAAAATGATATGTTGTTAAGAATATATATATATATATATATATATATATATATATATAAAGTTAGCAAGAAACAGATATTACAATAGATTTTTCTTTCCTATTGTGATGTATATCTTAGAAAACGGCTTCTCGAGCAAGAAAAAATTCAGGGCGTGCACCTGATTTTGTATTCGGCAATTGATTGGATTGATCGGTTTGCTATTGCTGTGATCTCATGTGATCAGAAAAACAAAATAGATGTTGTTCCAAGAGGGATGGGTAGTTATTTTGCTATAAAAAAAAGAAAAAAAAAGAATGATGCATGTGACCGATAAACCATTTATACTGCACAATATATATATATATATATATATATATATATATATATATATATATATATATATATATATATATATATATATATATATATATAATTTTTTTTTTCTTTTTTTTTGTACAGTATAAATATATATATATATATATATATATATATATATATATATATATATATATATATATATATATATATATATATATATACATACTATCGCCATTCTCTCACGTCCTCGGTCATCCTGTTCGCCACAATATCCGATAATCTTGTTAACCCTTTTGTACAAAAGGTAATTTTACTAGTCTCTAATCAAGATCTAATTTGAGCAAGATGCCAGATTTACAAACCCAGTAAATAGAAACACAAGTTATGCCATTTTTGATGTGGGAGCACTTGATCTGTTAAATAGTTTGGTAACCCTTACTCCAGCCAAGGGGGTTTTGAGGTTTACAGAAGATGATGAGTAATGCCATATAAATTTGTAATCTAATCTGCAAAGATGCTCACATAGCTCACTTCACATTGTGTGAGCATTAACATCAGTTCCTCTCATGCCTTAAGAGAGCTGCATGACACAGATGCCAGTGTGCCAGTGAAGCTTTAAGGAGAGAGTAGAATTTGATACAGGATTGTGGTTAAAGCCAGCGGAGGGCATTCATGGCTCACTGTGTTGTCACTGTAGTTAACACGTTTCTTCAGAAAGTTGAGTCACTTGAAGTTGGTTACTTGATTTATCGAAATAATTTTGTTTGAAACAAGAATGAAAAAAATGTTAATGTATTCACTATCACTGAGCAGGATGGGTGTTGAACATGCATTTAATTGATGACTACCACCAAGTTGAAATTGTCAAATTAACCGTGAGATTGGCACTCCACCCACTGTCTGACCCACCCTCAATCTTGCAGTACATCTTACATCTCAGAACTGGAGTTGGACCTGCAAATCCCCACCCCTTGAATGTTCATTTATTAAAAAAATGGTTAATTTGATAATGGTTTCAACCACCAATGGCAATCTCAGGTCCAATTAACACCGTCTATTATACAATTCAGAATTCCGTATATTCAAAATAAGCACAAAAAATTCATTGGGCCGATAGTCATAACTGAATAGCCATAATATGTCTTTGTAACGCATTCTCATCCCAAGGCGTCATATACATCACTTTTGCCAAAATGTAGACATCCAACACACATGGCACCCTTTAGCGTCAAATGAGACGCTTCGGTTATGGTAGGTTTAGGTCTGGGTAGGGTTAGGGTTAGACCACTAGGAGGTGCCTTCTGACCAGGGCCGGCGAGTCCGTATAGGCGAGGTGGGGTCGTATAGTTGCCTAGAGCAGCACTTTTGTAAGGGCGGCAAAATGTGAGCCAACCGGGAATGAACAATTCACAAAATAGGTTATTTATATGATTTACTGAGCTGCCGCCGCCCCACAGCGCCGGTGAGTGTGAGCCCCCTGCTCTCACGAGTCATGACTGGGTGAGGGGAAGTTCGGATCATTTTACTGACTCTCTTGAGTCATTCGAGTCATTTCGTAAGTGGCTTGGCTTTAAATGTTATTCTTTTAACAGACAAATTCCCTGATCACATCCACCTACGCAATGTTGATAAAACAAGACTTTCAACAATCTTCATAGAGCACGAACTGGCTCAGAGAATCAATATAGAGGATGCAATGAAGAGCTTTGCTGTGATGAAGGCCCACCGTGCGCGCTTCTGAAACCTAAGTTAAGCTTTATTTGCTCTTTAGTCGTTATTTAAGATGCTGAACCTGCTTATGATATAATGTGCTTGCGGACATTTCATGTGTGTGTTTTTTTTCTTTTTTACGCACAGAAAGTGGTGTAAAGAAATTTGCAAACAACATTTGAGGAGGTGAAATGTGATTATTTGGAAAAGTCCTGCCACTGACTGCTGAAAGAAAAATGCAGGCATTTGCCTAAATTGCCTCCTGCATAAACTTTATTATTGTTGAAATTTTCGGGCACACGCGTGTTGCGCACAATTTGCGTTATGTAGGCCTATTGCTTATTGGTCTTTGTGTGTTGTTGCTGGTTTTGCGTTATATATGGCATATTGGTCTTTATGTGTTGTTGCTGGTTTTGCGTTATATATGGCATATTGGTCTTTATGTGTTGTTGCTGGTTTTGCGTTATATATGGCCAACGCTGCTCTCATCCTTTAGCGTCATATAGAACGTTATGTGACAAAATGGCGTTATACTACGCACATGGCACCCGTGATCGTTAATATAACACGCGCTGTGAGGGCTAAGTTTAGGTGTGGGGTAGGGTCTGCGTGTCATATTCACGCTGTAAGGATTTATAACGTTGCTTTGGGTTTGCGTGTTATATAAACGATAAAGGGTACCATGCAGGGCCTGAAGTTAACTTTTTCGGCCACCGGCCACTGTGGCAGGTGGATTTAAAAATTCACCTGCCACAGAGACTTTTTACCAGCCATTTTTTTTGCCTAACAAACGTGGAGAAAAAAACCCCGTGAATTTCACAATACAGTTCTTTAACTTGTAAGAATACATATATAATACATATATATATATATATATATATATATATATATATATATATATATAGTATAGGCTATAATATAGTATATACTCAACAGATAGACCTACCACAGCTCGTAAACAAATCACACACGGCTATGTTGATGGCTGATTTAGTCACGTCAGACAGATCCTGACAGCTTTTAGTTACAGTGTTCAGGAACCGTTAACTATGAGCTAAATTAGTATTGTTATTACTGGTAAAATTACCCGGGTACCGGACATTTTACTCACGTTCCCGACCCAACTCCCAACATGCACAGTTGCACACGCACACACATCTGTGCAACTGTCATTGTACTGTAGCCTACATCAGCGTTAACATTATCTCATCCCATCTCACCAACAGTTTAATACTCGCACATCCAAACGAAGTCAGAAAGGGCCTCATCTTCTTTCTGATCGCATGAACATTACAAAACAACAGTCGCTGTCATAAATCAGCCGCTCACGAACCTCGTCATTGCCGCCGATTGTTCACTTTGTATTAAAATGTCTTCTTACTTTTCTTATGATCCTCATCTTTTTGATCCTCATCTTTTTGGCCTCTTTATCCCAGTAATGTGCCGCCACATTTTAGCCAACGCAAAAGTCCAACGCAATAGTGGACTTCGTTGAAATGTAAAAATCCTAATGAATCACTCAATTCTCATTGGCTACCTGCCAATGTGGCAGGTAGATTGACAGTGTTACCCGCCAATAGCAAAATTCACCCGCATTTGGCAGGTTGTCGGGTGTTAATTTCAGGCCCTGGTACCATGTGCGTAGTATAGCGCCGTTTTGTCATAAAGCGCTTTATGTGACGCTAAAGGATGAGAACGGGCTCATATGGCATATTGGTCTTTGTGTGTTGTTGCTGGTTTTGCGTTATATATGGCATATTGGTCTTTATGTGTTGTTGCTGGTTTTGCGTTACATATGGCATATTGGTCTTTATGTGTTGTTGCTGGTTTTGCGTTATATGTATATGGCATATTGGTCTTTGTGTGTTGTTGCTGGTACTACGTTGCAAATAGAGGGCGGCACAATTGTTTTTGCTTAGAGCGGCAAAAGTGCACGTGCCGGTCCTGCTTCTGACCCATATATTTCTGTGTCTCATTTGACGCTAAAGGGTACCATGTGCGTTGGATGTCTACGCTTTGGCAAAAGCTGTCGTATATGACGGGCTCTGGCTTTGCTACTTTACTTATAAGGAGTAGAATGAAAATTACCCCATGATTTACTCTCCTCAAGCTATCACAGGTGTATAGAAGTTTCTTCTTTCAGACGAATCAATTTGAGTTATATCAATAAACACCCTGATGCTTCTGAGCTTGATAATTGAAGACAGTGAATTGCAACTATAAGTTTGAAACTCAAAATAGTCAATCATATAATAACTCCACATGGCTCTGGGGATTTAATAAATGCCTTCTGAAGTAAAGCGATGAGTTTGTGTGAGAAAAATATTTAATATTTAACACATTACACAGTACAATTCTAGCTTTTGGTTCGAACGGCCATACACAGTCTACTTGCATATAAAGTGCAACGTGTGGAGTTCTTTTATGATGGATTGATGCACTTTTTTTGTGGTTCAAACTAATAGTTTCAATTCACTAACCTGACTCTGACGCAGATGAATTTGCTCGCATATCCATCTGGAAACTTGCGTTGAAGTAGTTTTGGAAATAAAGGAAAATACTTGGTTAGCTGATTGGCCTATGTTGGTGATAGACGGGCCAAATCAACCAATCAGATCACGAAGCATATGACTAACAGAGCGACCGACGAAAACAAAACCACAAGCCAGGCTACTCTTGCTGCTGCAGGTAAATGCTTGTTAGCTCAGCAAATAAACATGTCGGCAAAAGTAAAACTTAAAAAAAATGTAAAAAAACTTAAAAAGAAAAACTGTCACGCTTCTCGTTGCGTCACACCTCAACCCGCCTCAAAGCCAACGCTGATTGGACTTTCGTTTGGTGAACTGCTCCCAAATTTTCCTTTAACGGAAAGTATCCAGACTGATCTGCGAGTAAAACCTAAAAGCTCCGAGAGATAAGATGGTCTCACGAGGCTCAGCAATTCACTTAAATTTTAAAGCTTGAAAGTGCCAGGGACTGGGTGTTAATTACATGTAACTCAGATTGTATTTGTCTGAAAGAAGAAAGTCATATAGACCTAGGATGGCTTGAGGGTGAATAAATCATGGGCTAATTTAAATTTGAATGTGAAATACTTCATAAGCTACAGACTTCTTTCACAATCTGATCTGACACATTATACAAAGCAACTTAATCATTATTTTGGATTGTTTTAAATGCCTTTTATGGGATGGGTATATTATATTTATTATATTATGTCTATTAATTATACGAAAATAATAGACACATATGGGAAAAAAAATGTTTTAACTTGAACACTGAAAAAAGATTTGATCATAGTTTCTCATCATGATTATTTCGCAGCCATGACTGAAAGAACAGCCTCTGGGCGGTCGTGAGCATTCTGTCTGAAGCTGAGACCTGTTAACACTATACATGGAAAAATATGCAGTAAAATGTGCAAATATGTGAGTCTGACATATGCTCAGGGCAGATATGATATCCTGCAGCTTTACCGGACCTTGAAATAATAGATAGGGCCATAAGCTTTCTCAAGTGTGTGTACACAGCCCTGTACTGTGTAAGTTGTCGGCTTTTATGGCTGATAAAGATGGCTATGTTTGTGGCATGGGGTATTTATTTGACCTATTTTATGAACATCACTGATATTTATTGCTTGTACGCTCACTCTCGCTCTTCCTTTAGACTCACAGTCAACAACGCTTTAATGGACGGTTTCAAGTGCCAGCTCGCGTGTAAAATGTAGGGGGTCTGAGATATTACACACATTTTCCTCTAATTCAGCCAAGAGACAGTCAAAGGAACAGTAGAAGTACATTCAGTCTTTTAAAGATTAAAGTAACCATGAAATCAAAATTGACAATTCTTATTCTTTATGGAATATTGCAGTATTTAATATAAATTATTTATCCATGCATCACATTTGCAGCATGCCTGTGTTTTTAAAAGTGTGAATGATTGTCGGTCTGTATCTCGAGAGAGTGAGAATACATGAGTGAGTGTTTTGGATGCATGTTTGAATTCTCGTTGTTATTAGTGTCTGCAAGGCCACTGTTGACTGAAGTAGGAAGAGCACTTTATGGCTACAGGGTGCATTTCTTTGCTATATATGCTGAGCACTAAACACCTCCACCTCTCTTCAAGTCCACTTTTAATCTGGGCTCTGAGACTAGACGATGACTCACTCTGGACACAAGTGAAATATAGTCATGGCAGGGCCACCTCAATTCTGTGATTAGACAGACCTCTCAAGCACATTGCAGAGTTGAATAGCTTCCTCCTTAAGGGGCCACTTCAATTTGTTTGCTCCAAATGAAAAAGGCAAAAGGAG